>BHFT01058821.1:0-38571 GCA_004320025.1 Laticauda laticaudata
CTTTCAGTAAAAGATATCTTTTCTCTAAACTAAAGAGTCTAAGTATTTCTTTCCTGGATTTTGAATGCAGCTCCACCCGACAAATTGTTTAGTTTCATAATTTAGTGACATAATTCATTGCAAGTAGATGATGATAACAACAACAACATTATTCAGGACAAGAGTTTAATTTTTTTCCACTGCAAAAATACATTCTTCCTGAAGTTTGCCTCCTCTGTGTAATATCTGTTTCAAGAAAGAGGTTGGAAAAAGCTATTGGAAGGCTGGAAAATACAATAATAAAAGCCTGAAAAGTAAATGTGAGGTAGTATTTGTAGTTTTACAGGCAATGCTACTGGATACAAATTTTCTGCCAACTTGTACTGTAAACTAGTCACCCTGATCAATATGAACAGAGCTTCAACCTCATATGTTTAACTTGCCTGAACAATCTGATGAATTGCCCATAAAATCTGCTAAATGAGATGTTGGGTACTCATTAGATATTGCCAGGAAAAGGCTGTTTATAGCATCTTTTCTCTCTCAGTATTTATCACAGATAGGTAATTCCAGCAGTTAGCCGTCACATGCCCAAACCTCCTAATTCTTGTTTTTACTGGAAAATCATGCACATTTTGTTCTAATTAGAGCGCTTAAAGTGGGCAAAGCAGTAGAGGTAAATGCTATGCTTTGTTCTTGCCACATTCTTAGACTGAAAATTGTTGGGACAAATTTATCCAGAATATAATACAACTAAAGTCTTATGCCCTGGAGGAATCAGGCCCCTGAAAGTTCAGGCAGCCAATTCCAGGTTTATTTGATCATATGAGAGTGCTTATTCACCCGTTAGGAATCCCATAACATTTTCATTCAGCAGAGAAATTTTTTGCTGGATTCCCACCTCTCAACGAAGAGAAATTAACATGCAATCATGCATGAAGATGTCTGAGCCAGCTGCCGTGTATTTGAAGTACGCCCCAGGTTAAGATTAAAACATGGTATCGAGCCAAGTAAATTGACCTAACCAGCAGTTTTCTCTAAAAAGAACACTGAACAGAAACGATAATACCACTTTTAATTTCCTTGCGTCAGCAGCAAAGATAACATTTGATCGTAGGTTCACATCATTTACAAAGGAAAAGAAAATCACTTACACACACATAAGAAATTTTATCTACTCATTAAATTGGCAAGAGAAGCAGTGAGGTAGCTAGAAATTTACAGGGAGGAATTAGATACACAAATAATGAAGATTTTTTCCCCTTGCTTCTCTTTCTCTTGAAGTGTGTGTGTGTGTATAAATCCTCACCCACTACTGATCAAAATACTGCTTGAACAGCAGAGATTAAAGGAAGGCACAAAGTATTTATCATATTATTTTATGTTTCGGTCAGTTCTGGGATGTAATCTTGAAATATTTGGAGGGAAAGAAACCTACAATATACTTACAAAAGAGGTGTAGCCTTTATACTCCTTTGCCAACTTTCCTTAGATATGACCTTCAAGCTCCATTTGCTGTGCAATCAATACTTTACCATGAAGATTCATAGTAAAGAAAGCATTTTTATTACACTGGCATCTGTCTGCTACGCATTCACATAAAAGCCTTTTCATACATTAGTTTCAGGTGTATAGTCTAACATATATTTAGAAATGTAAAGCACTTGGGCAAAGAACAAAGATTTTTTTAAATTCCCAAATCCACTATACAAGGTTGAAATTTAAACTTATTTATGAATTCTAGTCCTAAATCTTGCTATATATTTTCTCACAAAAGAAGTAAAGCCTGCAGTTTTCAAAATCATCTTTACCCAATGCTGTCAATATCTATATGCATTCTTTCTCAACATGTTCAACAGCCTCAATAAGTTACATATCATGCCTGATATAATTTTATGTATTTTGCATGAAAATCCTGGGCTCTTTTCTATGAATTACACAGTATTTTGCAATCTGTTCTCTTTTAAATTTCCAATGCTATTGGTTGAGCCTTCTTTAACAATGAATGCACCAGGCCTTTCTAATAATTCCAAGACAATATTTTAGTGGCCACACCACTACAAGACATGAAGTGATAGATGAGAAGGGCCTCAAAGTGGCTGCCCTGAGAACGGAACATTTCAATGTTTTAAGGAGTAGAACTCTTCTGGTTTTGTATGGCTGATAAATAAACTGATAGAAAAAAATCATGAGAGTTCTACTTTTTAACTATAACATCCGTTTCATTATATATTTTCTCAAAAGATGCTGACACCTTTAGGGAATAGGTGATTCAGTAGTTACTAGATCCAGGAGATTGTGAACACTTCTTTAACAAAAGGAGCATTACATGCAGTCTTGAAGGAGGCTATAGTGCACATTTTCTAAAGAGGCCCTTACTTTGTGTGATCATATTTGACAGCTATTATTACTTCTGTGCTATTCAGTAATAAAGACTCTTCCAAAATGTTCTCTGAGAAAGAAGCAAACAAATTTTAATGAATACAAATTCCAGTGTTAAAGTCAATAAAGTCTGTCCTACCAAGAAACATGAACTATCTAGGTTATAGAGTCAACGAAGTAGTCTTTGCTAACAAAACCTAATAAACCATTGTACTGGGTGAGGCTGTGAAAGCTTATTAATCCTAAAAATACATTTTAGGATATTTTAAAGTATTTTAATGGATAGTTTCCCCTCAGGTGTTATTAATTATAGACATAAGTCACATATGCAATCACTTATTAAATCTCCTTATATATAAGCATTCTCTTATACTTAGTACTCCTGTCTCCTTCCAAGAAACATTTATGGGCATTTGCTGTGCATTTATAATTTCAGGAGATCAGAGATATGAATAATAATGTTGTATTGTGAGACAAAATGGGGATCATACTATTTCAAGGGGAAAAAAGGTCACATTCTGACTTGGCATACTCATGCATGTCACTTCTTCAAGATAGACCGGACAAGGAAATCAAGGCCTTGTAAGTCGATACTACTTTTATTGTAAAGTTACAGAAACAGAATCTTGTAAGTCTGAATAGGCCTCCCTCCCTTTATCTTTATACGAATTAGGAAGAAGCTTTGTATGAACTAGGAAGGGCTGAGATGTCTGTCAATATTACATTGTTATCCTTTTGCTCTATCTATTGCCTTGGCAGTGGCTCTTGTTTCTGTCCCTCAAGGCCATTTCGTCTTTCCTCCACCATGGATTAAAGTGCTATCTTTTTAATTCTTGTTATAATTTTACTACTAAATGTTTTTAGAGATCAACAAACTTTTTACTTCCTTTCTTTGAACCATGTTTTGAACAGTCCTAGATATAGCTAAGTTCAAATTCATAAAATTAAATGAAAAATTTATGGACAAATATGACCAATATCAACATTTAAAAAAATAACTTCGAATTTTACTTTCATTTCATTTACAGGAATATTTGGGGGGGGGTTATTATTTGTTTAAAAAAACAGTTTCTAATTGTACAAAAATTAATAAAAATTTAAAATATCCATTAGGATATTTACATGATTTGCTATAGACTTAATTTGTTTCATTAATACTTTTCTAAGTTATGAAAATGTAAAATAGAAAGCTGACTTTAAAATCTGAAACTCATGTTTTAGGATGATCAGTTGTATATAAATCTAATCAAAAGTAGAACAAAGCCATTTAAATCAGCCATACTTCTAGTAGTCATACCGATTTTGCACGATAGCTGTACTCTGATTAAGCTAGGATTCCACCTATTGTATATGTTAAATAGTCTCATAAATAAATATGATACAGAAACATAGATTTTGTTCTTCAGAACAAATTAATAGAATGTTTAATGTGGTTTGCAAAATATTGTTTCTGCCTTTTTTTGATCAAAAGAATTTTAGAACTAAAATCACATAAAGCAAGGAGCCTTGTGGATGCTGATCAGTGAGCATACTTGTGCTCATGATATATTGCTAGGTCTAGACCACAGAACCAGAGTGGGAAAAACAGCATATAAGATCCCTTAATTTACCCTTAAATCAAGAGGTATTACACACTGTTTTTTCTGACTCTGGTTCTTTTGTCTGGACCTGTAGAAAGTAGTGTTCATCAAAACCTCACACAGAAAAAGCTAAAGTATAAACTTTGAAAGTATTCCATGCAAAATGTACATGTAATTGTACAACCAATTATAATGCAGGTTGTCTTTGACTTACCACATTTAGTCCCTGACAGCCCACAATTTCAATGAAAAGTCAAGACAGTCATAAAGACATAGTTTGCTTCATAAACTAGTTTGCTTCATAAACTAGGTCATCATGTGACTGTGCCTGATTTTGCAATTTTTTTTGCACCAGTTCTTAAGCAAATGTGACAGTCATTAAATAAACATGATTGTTAAGTGAATCCATTGTTCACTATGGGGTGATTTTTGCCAGAAACCAGAAATAACTTTAGTTTCTGTCAAAAACATTGTAAATAGCATTTATGTGACTGAGGAGTGTTGCAAGTGGCCATCAATGCAGACCAGTTGCTGAGCACCCAAAATACAAGTGACTCAGGCATCAGAACTTTGAATTCTGGTTGTAAGTCATTTTTCTGCATCTGTTGTAACTTTGAATGATTACTAAGCAACCAGTTTATTAAGTCAAAGACTACCTGTGAGTTTTACTCAGCATCTAGGCCAGGGGTGTCGAATTCGCATAATCACAGTGTCATCATGTGACATATCATGACTTCCCCTCTTGGCTAAACCAGAGTGTGACACATCCAGCCCCTGGATTATGAGTTTGACAGCTCTTTTTTTAAAAGATTCTTTTTTTAAAGTTTGTTTATTTTTATTTTGAAAACAAATCCATCTTTCAGTTATAGTGTCGACTGAATACATATATTTTGTGCACATATTAATATTTTGTATACATTTCTTAGTTTACCTACATATTACAACCTATTCAACATGATATATCTTATCATTATAACAGTATCATTTAATTTCTTGCTTTATTTTCCAACCATTTATGAAATAAATCCCATATCATATAATATTCCTGCTCATTTCTTCACATTCCAATATTTTCTTAACCACCTCCTCCTGCATTGGAACCTTTTCATTTTTCCAATTTTGAACAAATATAATTCTAGCTGCTGATAATATATGTATATTTTTTTCTTTACAATAGTTCTCAGGTAAAATCCCCAATAGAAATATCTCAGGCTTCAAATCTATATGTTATCATCTTTTCCAACCATGTATGTATTTTTGTCCAATGTCTTTTAGCTTCTGTTCATGTCCACCACATATGGTAATATGATCCAGGCATCTGATGACATTTTCAACATTTCGCTGATTTGTCTTTGAACATCTTTGCCAGTCTTGCCAGGGCAAAATGCTAATTTTGCTAAATGCCAGGGCATTGTTAATTTATAGTTTCTATCCCATAGTTTCTGCTATTTATCCAACTCTATCCCATAACCAATTCCCCCACCTGCCAGGCTATCATCATCTCCTTGACTTCTTCTTCTTCTAGTTTCACTCTTAGTAAATACCCATACAATTTCTTAAACATCTTTGCTTCCCATTCCTGTTAAAATTTTATCTAGTTCAGTCAGTTAATTATAAAACCCATCTGTTTTAACATCTTTTTCATATCTAGAATGTATTTGCATATATGAGTATCAATTCATATCAATCCCTTGTTCATTCAATTCTTGTTTTGTTTTGAGTTCACCCCTTTCATTTAAAACATCATTATATCTAACAATATGTCCCATTTTAAAAACATTTGAATATATAAACGCCTCCATTGTTGATAACCAGACTAATGGTGCTTTTCCCTTTTTTTCTCCCATATTGCCAATAAAGCATATCTGTCTTTGAAAGTAACCATGTACCCGATTTTTCTTATACCATAGAAGAGCATGCCAATCTAATTGTAAATCACGTTCCTGCAATGTGAAGTCTTCTATTTCTTAACACAAGCCATTCTTTCACCCACTTCAATACCAAGGCTTAATAAGATAATTCCCAATTGGGTAGCCCAAATCCTTCTCTTATTCTTGCATCCTGTAACAGATTTAACTTAATCCTTGCTTTTTTCCCCTGCCATATATATTTCAATATTATTTTATTTAAATCATCAGAATATTTTTGGAATAAGTATAGTACTCTTGGTAATACGTTCATTTTGATCATCACTATTCTCCCTATTATAGTTGTAAATTTTTCAATTTTTCCAGGTCTATCTTAATCTGTTGTTTTAATCTGTAATAATTATCTTCTTTAAGTGTCCCACATTTTGCTATTAATTCACTTTTTTGTGATCTGAATATCTAATCTACTGATCAATATTTTTTTTGCTTTTCAGTAATATTCTTCACTAATATCTTAATTTTCTCCTTATTTATTTTCAATCCTGCGACTTCCCCATATTCTTCTACTTTTCTATCAATTTGGGTCCTGTTTCTAATGGTTCTCGTATAAACATCAGATCATCTGCAAATGCCTGAAATTTGTACTCCTCCTTTTTTATCTCCGTGTCTTTTATTTCCCTATTTCTTCTAAAGTTTCTATTTAATACTTCTAAAGTCAGTACAAAGAACAGTGGTGACAAAGGGCATCCTTGAGAGTTTGACAGCCCTGATCTAGACTATAATACAGGTACTAAAAATGAAAACATGTATAGATGAAATACACAGAGCATAAATTAATCTTATTAAGGCTTTCTTTACTTAGAATATTATCATCCTCTTGCTACTTCATGGATAAAAACCCATTGCAAATTGCTTTAGGGCAGAATTCCTATGCTCCAAATAAGGCTGTGCAATTAAGCCCTAACTCTACCACTGACCTTAAATAAAGAAGAATTATGAGGTAGCAAGGTAATTTAAAACTCAACATTGAGTTTAAGCTTTCACTACATTGCAGATTAAGTTACCCAAATACTTTTTCACAGTTTTAGTGCATAAGCTAGAACAATATTTCATTCCTCTTCAGAAGAAGTAATGTATCAATAACTTTATGCTTTCAATAACTTTAGAAAGAAAAATAATAATGGATTGCTGTAAAGGAGAGCTGTGATATCTATGAAGTTCACACAATATGACAATGTAAGATATTTTTTATTTAAAACAAATCACAGTATTTGATCAGGTTGTTGTTTTTTTTGGATCACACCCACTAGCCACTGGTTTAGATTTTAAAAAGTATGGAACTTAAAAATACAATATTAGCAAGTACCAATTACATATATGCTGTACTATTATGCTTAGTTTTAAAATATATTTTTTCTTAAGTGGTGCAGCTTTAGAGTTTGCCTCAATCCCACAGTCTTAGTAAAAAAAGGAGAAGAAGACTTACATAGATTTCTAACTGCTCTTAAGATCTTTTGTGCTTGTCATTTGGAATTCCTGGTTAAATCATGGACAATGGCAAGCAGATCATTCCAACATCATCCCTGGATTTCCCCTCCTCATAGTTATTGCTTCTAATGTCTAATATAGCATATCCCAGTGCTGGCAAGCCTCTGATCACCTTTTTGTCCCTTTTTCACTCAGTCACTGTTAATTTTGGTTTCTAACTTATTTAATTTCTGTGAATTTTAATATTCATGTTTAATGTTCCCATCTGGAAGTGAACTTTTTTCTTTTGGGGAGAATGTAAGGAAAATAAGGGAGCTTAAAGTCATGAAAGCTTACACCTTTGCTCCTTCAATATAACAGAATAACAGAGTTGGAAAGGACCTCATGATGTAAGCTGCCCAAAGTTGCTTGACAGTGAGATGGCTGGCACATAAATTTCATTAATTAATAAATAAAATCCGTCATGGCATATCTTACCAGCTTGCTTGTCTCAATCTTCCTAGCCTCTCCTTCTCTCCCTCAATTTCTTTTTTGTTTTGCCCTCACCTTGACCCACTTCCACCTGGAAGAATCCAAGAAAGTGTGGAATTTTGTGCATATTGTTTTGTACATCCTTACCAAGAGTGGGATTCTACCCTTGGTAATTCTCAGGTGAAACCCTTGCTCCAAAGATCAGCTGGCAGTGAGCTCCTTTGCTGTGACGAGCATATGGGCTCGCCCACCCACCCCTGCTCTTTTCTGTGCTTTATTTCCTTTTTTAGAGCACAGCTGATTTGTGCGGCAGAGCCACGCCTTGGCTGTTTTATTCACAAGGACTGCAGTAGAAGATAAGTATTGAAGCTTTTTAAAATATGGAGTACACACAGAGCGCACGTTTGGTGCATGCGCACATGAAGTGAGCTATCACCGAACCAGTTGTTATACCTGTGGAATCCCACCCCTGAAATTCCTTACTATTCAGCCATGTTTGAGCTAGCAAAGAATTATATGAGTGTAGAATTTGCTGTCTGCTACCAATCCTTATTCTGATTTAATTTCATTGTTCTGATTCAGGTCCTGTCCTGATTATTCATGTGAGCTATAATATAGGCAAAGTGTAAATCTAGTATCTCTTTGAAATAAAAGTTAAAAAAATATTTATACACCTATCAAGAATACTGAAATCAATGTACAAATGATTGAATACTCTCTGGTTACAGGAACAAAAAAGAACAAAATAGACAGGATGTCTTCTCTTTATGTTTAAATTGTCCTCCCTTTACTACAGCTCTATTCCCAACTTTCCACAATTTTCTGCTCCACTAACTTAAAAGTAACTTCCTTTTTTAAAAAACAAATGACAGACAACTTGAGTGACTGATTATATTGTGCCAACACTTTGTTTTTTTTTCTTGGAGGCCTTGGTTTAAGAGGATGGATGTTAGTGTAAATGACAGAAATGGAGCTTCACATAGGATTTCACTCCTGTTCAAAGACAAGCAAAGGCAACCTCAGTGAGGAGCAATCAACTTGACAAATGGATGCTGTTCAACCCTGTGCCTCCCACTGAAACTAGAGAGCCTGATTTACACATTTTTTTTTCTGTAAACTTAAAGAGCAGCAAATTCCAGACAGACTTAATACTGCTTTGCTGTACAATGGGTTGAGCTGATAATTCTACTCATATAATGAAATCTGATAATAGTAGGAAGGAAAAACACATCAGAAAGAATGGAACAATTAACAATCTTATAAAAATACACTTAAGACTTACAAGTCTACAATAAAAAGAAAAGCAAATTGGTAGTACCAAGAATATTTTATGTGGTTATATTACCTAAGGTTAAAACAGTTTCCCTGATGGTATTTACAACTGACAGTATATCTAGCAAATAAAAGCATTTAAATATCAAAAACTTTGAACACATGAATGTGTTTTCTGACCACCACCACCCGGCTGTATTGATCAATGAAATAATGAAAAAGGAACAAAGACATTCATATTTGGACTTCTTTCCTCAGTATAGCATTTCTTAACTGTTTAAAGTGAAACATATGTATTTGAGGCATTAAGACTCATTAAACTTAATAGAATATTATCAAAATGTATAGATTCTGCTGTAATCTACTTCATTTTAGCTGTTCTCTATTATGGGCAGAACAAGTTTGGAAAGGAGACTGAACAGAAATCATAAGAACATTGGCATCAATAATTTTCACCTTTGTAAAAACTGAATATTGTGAACATTTCAGTTTCCTATTTATTTTTCCATAGTCACAAATAAAATAAATTGGGGGAGGACCCCTTATATAAACATTTCATACTGGAGTGAATGGACCTCAACAGCTGCTGATTTGGTGACACTGAGAACTCCAGTGGAGCTGTCCTGCTGAATTAACGTCTTGGAACTGTTAAGAAGAAACTTCAAACAGACCTTGTTTAGCAGGTGGTCAAAGCTTTCCCTCTGTGGGGATCATGTGAAGACTAGCAGAACAGTCACTCAGTCATGAATCAGGCCTGTCAATAGTTGCCTATTTTCTCAACAGGTTTCTCAATCATACTCCAAAAGCATTCCTCCCACAACATCCTACTCTTCTGTGTCGCTTTTTACAAATTACCACCAATTGGAGAGCAACAATTTTGCTTGTATTATTAATTTCAATTATTGATTTATATTTAATGAAAGACAAGAGTCAAGAAGTGTACACACTTTTAAATAAGCTAATTTGAGGCTTATTGCACGCTGCTGCAAACTGAATATAATAAGTTGCTAATCCCGACCAGTAGACTGTAATTGAGAAGATGTTTATGAAATATATTTCTGATGTTCAAGTCTTCACTATTGTTCAGGATGTCAATAGAAAACCACAAAATACTCTCCCATAATTTTAATTTCTATTTTTTTTTCTGATAAAGTTCATTAAAAAAAAATTTTTGCATATAGAAAAGTAGACATCAGGTTTTTTTTCCAACACATCAAATTTACCAACTTGGAGAAAAATTATTTTGAGAACTGCATTAATCATACAAGTCATAGACTCAGCAGCAGCAGCCAATGAGAGAAGCATATCAAAAAAGTTAAGATGGTGGTTACAACTGCATTACCAAAGCCCTGACCCTTTAATGCATGGAACTATGTAAAAAGGTCAGGGATTCAATCACATTGCCATCTTAGTTTTGTGATAAACCTCCCGTGCAAATATCCCTGATGTAGCTGGAAGTTATATAATCCAAACCTAATTTTGGTATCAACAAAAAAAAGGGAGAAAATAATCTTATCCTGGATAAAAGTAATCATTTAATGGACCTCTTTTATAATTATTTCAAAGACAATTTTCCCTGAGTTCGGCTGATTTGTTGAAGGAAATTAAGCAATATTTACAGTATGAATTACTATTCAATTCATGTAAAGAATGGTTGGAAAACCATTATCCTAATACAAAATAAAAGTTTTTTAAAAATAATTTTGTACACAATATTATATATATATATATATTTCAGCCTAAATAATTTAATAAGTATATCAAAATGCTAAATATTTTTATTTTAATATGGAGCAAGTTTTTTCATGTAAAAAGCAAACACAGGATCTTTGATTTTATGTTAATTTATATAATAAACAGTGTAAATAGTTTGGAGTTCAATTTTCACGTACATTTTTTGCATACCTAAAGAATGTTTGTTTGCATGTGTTTGCTTCTATCTCTATCTATCTATCTATCTGTCTGTCTGTCTGTCTGTCTGTCTGTCTGCCTATCTTAGTTGTATATGCAAATTGGCATCTGACTGAAAGTGGGTTTGTATTTTTTTTTTTTGAGAATGAGTAAATCACTATTAATCTTCCTTCAAAAGCATGCAGGAATAGATGCAGCAACAGCAAACTATCCATTCTTTCTTGATAGGTCATTGATCTTACTATTTCACTCGTAAGAGTTTGTGTTAAAAAGGGGAAGAGCAGCTGAGTAGAACAGTATTTCAATTCAATGAAAAATTTCTCCACAATGCTTGCGCAGATCCCTGAAAGTGTATTTTTAAATAATTCAAACCAAACAATGCTTTTTTTACTTAAAAGTATTTAAAATTATGATTTTTTTTTTGCTCTAGAGAACATTGAGGAAAATAATTTTTAAAAGTGTCTTTCATAAATAAAAGTTGCAAATCATAAATGAAATATCAAAAATTAAAAACAAATGAAGGATTAGAATTTTTATGTAAGGTTTCTGATTTTAAGTGCCTTCTTATAATTGTTTGATAAACAATCTCCATGGGGAACTTAAATTGACCTTACACACTGCAGAGTTTAATAACTTCCAAGGGCTCTGAGCACCATGTTAAATCAAACTAGAAAAGTAAAATTGTTGAGTTTGATCACTTTAGTTGTACATCAATATTTCTTCAACATTGCTGAAGAACATGAAGGCATAGTGGTAGTTCCTGTCACTTTGCTTCTAAAATGTATAGCATATTACTTCAGTGCAAAGACTTGTTGAAATACAATGTGTATCATCAGTGAACTATATATAACACCTGCTCTTAACTAGGTTTTGCAGAATAGAGATTACATACCACAGAAAGATTCTGATGACTTCCGGTTTTGAGCTTCTTCGGTGACAGACCGAAACCTCGTCCCTCCAAGGCTTTGATCCGTGCTCGCCACTAGAGCGCCCCAAGCCAGCTGGTTTCGGGGCTAAGCCACCACGTAGAGGTGGTGAAGAGGGTGGAGACTGCCCGCAGGGTTAAGGAGAGCCGCATCTCTCCTCCCCAGCTGGCCATTACTCCCTTTCCTGAAGGTGGTTGCAGCGGCGGTCAGAAATGGCTGCCACAAAGAAGAACTGGGCCAGGAAAGAATGTGCAGGAGGAAGATAAGAAGAAAAAGTTTTGGTTGACCAGGTCAAACAGCAAAAGCAACAAATAGGTACCCTGGAATTTAAACTTAACAACCATGGTTCCAAATAAGATCTGAAGCTGCAAAGGAGAGAGAGAAGAGAAAGGATATGCTTTTTCTTCCCTTCCTTATACTAACAGCTAAGAGACTTAAGCAAGAATTGAAAAAAAAATATCCACCTTGACATTAATAGGACATCTAAAGCTGAAATAAAAGTCAAAGGATAATAAAGATTTCTGACATTTAAAAGTTTTTAAAAAGCTGAAAAGGAGGAAAAAAGATACAAGGGCGGATTTGAAAAATGGGGAGACTGCTGCGAATGTAAGGAATGGGAACTGTAATTAAAAAGTGAAACTTGATAAGAATTTCTTCAAATATATTTTGATGGAAACTTGGTAACAATATAATAGAACCCAGAAGATAAAGTGGAAAAAAGATGTTAAGTAGGAAGCCTTGGACTACTTGAATTATTTGGTGAATTTTTTTGGTCTTTGTAACTAGACTGACTAATTAACTGGGTGGTTGTTTAAAGTTTTTTAAAATGGTTTCACACTTGAAGAACTGAAACGGAACTAAAAAATGGAAAGAAAGATGCACAAGAAGGAGAAGTTTCTTTTGCTTTGTGTTTCAATTTTTTAGAAATGGAGATTTGCGAACTTGAGAAGCAACAAGAAATACTTGCAGACAAGAAGACGGGAACAAAGGAGAAGCCATCTTTAATGATCAAATAATTTTAAGTGGGGAGGGGAAAAGAAAAGGGGGAAAGAGAGTGAAAGGTTTAAGACAAGAAAAAACAACAAAAAGAAGGACAATTTGAAAGATAAGTTATAATATTAGAAAGCAACAGAGAGGGGATTATTTAGATGAGAGAGTAGAAGTAGAGAGATGAGGAGTAAAAGGGGAGGAGATAGAGGGGGAAGCGGGGTGGTGAGGGGTGGGGTGGGGTCGCGGGGATTGGGGGGGGCGAGACGTGGCGGAGGGGGGGGGGGCAGGGGAGGAGCGGGGTGTCGGAGGTGGCGAGGGGGGTGGGTAGGGGGTGAGGGCCCGGGTGCCGGGGGGGAGGGGAGAGGGGCGGGGGAGAGGAGGGGGGCCGGAGGGGAGGAGGGAAGGGCGGGGTGGGGTGGGGGGGGTATGGGGACGGATATGGGGGGTGGGGGGAGTGGTGGAGTAAAGTCACGTACAAAGGCGTCGGCGTGGGAGGGGGGCGTAGATACGGTGGCGGGGGTGCGAGGTGGGGGTGGGCGGAGTCGAGGGTGGGAACGGGCCTACAGTCCGGAGGAGAGCGTGGGTGGGCGGGGGCGAGGAAATAGGGGCAGGGGGGGGGGGGGGTGAGGTGAAGGAGGCGTGGGGATGGGGGAGTTAGGAGAGGGGGGCTGGTGGGGTGGTGAGGAAACCGCGGGCGAAGGCGGAGGGGCCGGGGGGGAGCGAGAAGGTGGGGGGGGGGTGCGGAGTGGGTGAGGCGGAGGGGCAGGCGTGGTGCGGGTAGGGGGAGGGCGAGGAGAGCGGTGGAGGGGTAGCTGGTTGGGGCGGGCGGGGGGGGGCCGGGACGGGTAGGGGCGGACCGGGCGGTGTGGGGGGGAGATTGGGAATAACGCGGAGAGCGGTCGGTGTGGGGGGGTGGGTGGGGGGGTGGGGGGGGGGGCGGGGGGGGGGATAGGGGGTGGGAAAGGTGGGCGGGCGGGGAGAGGGGGGAGGGTGGGGGGCGGTGGGGGTAGAGGGGGGGGGAGGCGGGGGGGGGACGGGGCGAGGGAGGCGGTGGGGGTGGGCGGGGGGGTGGAGAAGTGATAGGGGTGGGGGGCGAGGAGGGGGGGGGGGGGGGGCTGGGGGGGGCGGGGGGGCGAAGGGGGGGGGAAAGCAAGGAAAAGAAGTTGTAAAAGGACAGAACAAGAAATGGAGATACAAGGGAAAAGAATATAAGGATTGTAACCATAAGCTTGTTTAGAGATAATGGGTGAAAATGTAATTGTAAAAGGGATTCTGAAAATGGTACATATAAGCATAGCATTGTTATATATAATAGAAATAATTTTAGAAAATAATGATGATGGCATAAAATATTTCATGGTAATTGTTAGTGGGAGGTTTTAATAAATAAATGAATTAATATTGATTGAGAGAATTAAAAGGGAACAATTTTAATTATTATGTTAACAATTTATAAAAAATATAAGTAAGAAATATGGGAAAAAAAGAGTTTAATCATGAAGTTTATAAGTTTGTTCCAAGAAGTATGATATTCAATTGGAAAGAAATGTTAAAGATGTTTAGATTTTAATGCATATTAATGATAAATTGAATTGGAATGGAATGTGTGTTTTATTTACATATTTGTATATATTTTTTCTTTTAAAGAAAATATAGTATCTATTTTAAGAAATGTACCAAGCAGAATCCTATTGGAAGTTATGTATTATATTGATGCTATAATATCTCAAGTTTATATACTGAGTTTAAATAAGAGTTTGAATGGATAAAATTAAAGGAATAAAGTGTCATACTGTAATTGTAATTACAGGGAAAAATTGTTTAATAAGAAAGATAATATCAAATTGTACAGAACAGACAGTGGTGTTTATAAGAATTACCAAACAGAATTCTATTGGAAGTTATGTATTATGTATTATATTTTGAATTGTCTAACCTTAAGATATATATCAAAATTTAAATAAGAGGTGGAGGATAAAATTAAAAGATATAAAGTATTCATGTTCCAATTAGCAAAACTACAGGAGAAAATTTGTTTAATGGAGATGAGATAATATGAATTGAAACAGGATGTAGACAAAAGTATAAATGATTTGAATTGAGATGAGATATAAAAACAAAAATTTGAGAAATAAAAGAGGGGAAAAAAATTAATGTAGAAAATATAAAATGGTAATAGATATGGATAGAATATAAAAATGAGCATGAAATTGAGTTTTGTGTCTGTATGAAGAAGTGATAACCTGGGACCATGCTATTTTCAAAAAAATGTATTTGTATAAAATTTGTTTTATTTGTATTTTGTTTTTTGTGAAAACCCAAATAAAATTTTCAAAAAAAAAAAGAAAGATTCTGATTAAATATACAGCTATTCATAATCTAATTTTATAATGCAGTATAATAATGGAGATAAGCATTTCAATATCTCCTTAGATATAACAAAAAAAGAATTCTTTTGAGACTCAGAATAGTACTCCACAACATGCCACACTGCTGCAAATGCTTATCTAGGGTACAATAGAGAGTTTCAGACGTTTTTACGTAAGGGACAAAACAGGAAAAAATATTTGGGACTTAAAATAAAAGCATTTCACAGTATAATATTTCAGGCAATCACTTTAATGATCAGACAAATAAAAAGACTCCCTTCAGTTTACCTTCACTCCCACCTGACCGAAAAAAATTAAGATCTGACATAGTTAGTATTTGGATGGAGACCACCAAAGAACCATGGACTGGTGGGTTGGTTATTTCTAAAGTTGCCCAATTTTTTGATGACTCAGTAGTGCGCAAAGGTAAAATCAAAATAACAGAACAATACCAGGTTGGAAGAGGATTATCTCAGTTAAAGGACATAAAACGTTTCACATAGGAAACCCACATCCACATCTTAGGCCAATGCCTGGGAAAGGAACTCATTTTTTCAAGGCTCATTTAAAGAAGAATCTCTGAAGAATCTCTGTCACTTGAATCACTGAGGTAAAAGCTGTTCCAAAGGACAGGCACTATGACAGAGAAAGCATGCCTCCTGGGTCCCATCAGATGGCATCGTAGAAAGTAAGGAAGATTACTATGATAGAGATATGCAAAATTTATTTCCAAAAGGATCAAATATATTTTAACTCCAAGTCCATATAGATAGAAAACATTCAGGAGTGGCTCAGACAGTACAATCTTGAAAGCTTCTGTCATTATATGTAATAAAATCTGTTTTAGCCTTCCTGTGGATTTGATTTCTTGATCTGGACTATTTGACAGGATGTGTTTAATGAGTAGGATACAAAACATGACGACTCAGGGCAGAAACAAAGGAAGAGAAATGATAAGACCTATGCCATGGAAGGTGATAAGTAACACCTTGAGCTGCAGCCAGGAATCTATTGGTAACTGGTGAAGTTTGATAGAGGTTAGAATGCAGTATTGCAGGCTACTTCTGCTGACTGCCAGCTGCCTGTAATTTGGCAGTTTGAATCTCATAAGGCTCAAGGCTGACTCAGCCTTCCATCCTTCTGAAGTAGGTAAAACGATGACCCAGATTGTTGGGGGCAAGATGGTGACTCTATGAACTGCTTAGAAAGGGCTGTTAAAGCACTGTAAAATGGTATATAAGTCTAAGTGCTATATGGTGGCATGCTCGTAATTGCTCTTGCTGTTATATTCTAGACCAACTGAAGCTGCCACATAGTCTTCAAGGACAGCCATATATAAAATAAATTGCAATGTCCATGTGTGGAATAGCCTAGGCAGGAATATCCATGAGGAGAGAGTCCCAATGCAGGAAAGAGTGCAATTGTACACAAGACAAATCTGTATAAGACCTTTTTGGGTAAATATGTCACCTGTTCCTTAACCAGGAGCAGAAATCCCAGGAAGACATAAAAAGGTACAACAGTTCTGTCTGTGGAAGTGCAACCCATTCAGAGCTGGATATGAAAGTCCCTTAATTTAGAAGGTCCATACATCTCTATTTCCTGGGTATTGCTAAGGATAAATTTAAATTCTCTTCCCCATCCAGATCCCCACAGTTTCTAGGCACTGAGACAAGATCTTGACAATATTATTCAGTTTGCCAGAAGTCAGGATATACAGCTGAGAATCATCAGTATACTGATTATACCTGACCCTGTGCCAACAGATGATCTCACTCGGTAGCTTCATGAACATGTTAAACAGGAGAATTAGTTTTTTAGCCCCATGTCACCCTGCAAGTCAGGGTCTTTCAATCTGATCTCTTCTCTCTCATCCACACCAACTACAACTGGATACAAAGAGAAAAACTAACACTAATGCTATACCTCCTGGTCCCAATTCTCATAACTAAATCAGAAGGATACACTTAATTAAATCTAAAGCTACCAAGAACTCAAAGACAGCAGAGACAGTTGTATCACCTATATCCCAGCTCTGCTAATGGTTACTGATAAGTAGATCAATGTCATATCAGAGTAATATCTCACTAAGAATCCTGGCTGAATAGGGTTCTTCTGAAGCTGCAGCCTAGCCATTTTTCTGCAACCTTCTCCATAAAGAGGACATTGGAAGTTGAACAAAAATTTAGCAATGATCTAGCCCCTCCGGCAGATGGAACCACCTTCCTTTCAAATAAATCATTACTGTATGGACGTGACTATATGTCACCTCTGGATGCCTTCAACAACCAAAAGAGACATGGTTCTCCCAAGAATCCTGTCTACTTTCTTAGGAACTAAATAAACTGAGCACAATTGTGCCTCATTTGCCTTGAATAGGACCCACCGAGTCAATCAAACCCTGAGAGTATCCAAATGAATTTTAGGGTCATATTCTTAGAATTCTGCACAAAAGCCCTGTAGATGTTCCTGTGTCCCATCCTTCTCTTATATAGGGAAGTGTCACCTTAAGGGAGGCTGATGGATGGTTATCTACAGAGACAGTAAGAACATAAAATAGTATATTTTATCACTCTTTTTACCACAGCACAATCCCTAATGTAAGCTCTTCCAATGGATTCACTCTTCATATTTCTTCAGTAGTGCCCTAGGCATCTCTTCTGTTTCCCATTGCTTTTTTTATAGATTATTATTATTGATCATTGCACAGCAGCCAGATGTTCTGACTGGATTTGGCATTTTTGTTTACCTATTGAGTCCTGACCAAGGACCTGAGATAGGCAAATTATTATAAACTTTATTTCTTAAACATGAAACTCAGTCAGCTGAACATTTATATCATTGACTGGCTCTGATGGTTGATACTGATTGCTGCCATAGGCAAATTATATTATTATTATTAACTTTTATTCATTAAACATGAAACTCAGTCAACTGAACAAAAATGTATCACAATTGACTAAGTTTCATGTTTAATAAAAGTTTATAATAATAATTTGCATATGGCAGCAACCCATAGCACAGCAAAGCTATATTATTATTACTATTACTACTACTACCACTACTGTTGTTGTTGTTGTTGTTGTTATTATTAAATTTTTCCTGACTTCTGACTATAGCCATTAATCCTCAGATTTCCTGGTGCAATTCCTGAGACCTGCAAATCAATGTCAACCATTGTTGTGCATTGCCTAGAATCATCTGTGGGGAGATGGGCAGTTGTGCAAATTCGATTAACAAAATAAATAAGTAAATGAAATCTTGGCAGCTACAGACCACATTCTGGGCAACTCAGTCTGTGCTATTTTGTTATTAAGTTCATCTACACATAACCATACCTTCTGCATAAGCAGCTCCCTAACTTCACATTTTACAATGTACAATAATTAAACAAGAAAAACTTTATCCATATTTTCTTGTTTAAATTGAAAAAAAAATATGATTACTAGCTTTGGGACATGTCAGAATATTAAGCTGTCTTCTATTTAAAAATCCCTCAATATTCTAGTTTGTTCTAAAGCTCTGGATTTGAAGAAATGGAAATGTGATTCTAGTTTAGCAGTTGCACACAAAAGGAAGAGACTGGATATATAAGCAAACAACTCAAGCCTATTTTAATCTATTTAGAATTCAGTTAATAGTGTTTCAGTGCCTATACTTCCTAAAATGTCTTAAATATGATACATGCTTCTTTGTACCTGCAAACAAAACTAAATGATCTAATGCCCAAAGAAACATATCACTATCCTAATTTTAAGTAGAAGCTGGTAGTAATTACATTCATATGACAAATTTTACTGCTAATTTCTAAAATGCTGCTTTATTTCTTAAGCTGTTTATTCTATATCTATACATTAATGCTTATACTTTTTCTAAAATCAACATAGCAGTATAGTTTTAATGTGTAAAGCATATTGACAATAAACTTAGAAAGTAAATTTAATGAATTTCTGCTGGAACTTTGCTGACTGTAAGCACAAATGCAGACACCTGGGAATACTTGTGAGGAAATATATATAAGATTAGACACCTATAAAAATTCACAAATATTCAGCAAGTTTCATAAAGAAAGCATAGCATCTCTGCTTCTACATCGAGTATACTTTAGCTTTTAAATGGCTATTAGTTATTAGTATGGAGGCACCTGGAAAATATTAATTCCTTATAGCTGAAAAATTATTCTTTCTTCTGTATATGCTGAATGCATGTGTTTCCTCTGTATATGCTGAATGCAGATGTTTTTTTTGTATATGCTGAATGCAGATGTTAGTTGGTGCCAAAATGGGTGTAGGAGAACATAAATCCCTACCATTGAAAGATGAATAAAATATTCACATCAATATATTAAGGAAATCATCAACATCATCCCTTAAACAGGTAAAGTTCAAATCTCCCTTGAACTTGAGAGGACTAATTTTTTTAGAAACAATCAAAAATGTATTTTAATATACTTTTAAATGTCTTAAATGTAAAATATTTAAGAAAAAAATAAAGGGAAAAAGAATAAAACGAACAAGAACATAGCAGATGAAAAATAAAATACCAATAGATAAACGGAGAATTTACAATTGGAATGAAATTTAACTTTTATCATTTAATTCATATTAACTAAACTCATTGTATCATTTTAACAAATAATTGATAATGACCACAAAACACTAATGTTTATATTACAATGTGTCACTAAAATTTATCAGTTCCTAAAAGAAATGCACTTAATCTTCTAAAATTAACAATTTTAAAAGCACAGTAAAAACAATATTACATTCTAAATTTTCTTCCATTGTACCTGACTAGTATTTATACTAAAATGTTTATAGACATTAAAATGGCTTCAGGCTATTAATATTACATTAAATACATTAAATACTTCCATCTTAAAAATTTGAACTGAGTATTTGAGTATGCTCGACAATATGTACAGAAGTCATTCTTGCCTAAATTCAATCAAAATTCTGCTCTGGATTAAACTCTTAATTTTGCCATTACTAGTATACATCAAGTTTGATTTCCCTATCTGCTATTATTAGCAATGTATTTATTGTCTAATGTGGGCCAAATTTGTGTTACCATTAGAATAAAACTTAATAAGTAGTTATTTTTAAAAATTAATTTTATCTAGAAAAATTCTAGTGGAAAAATATTTTCTTTATGCATTATTTTTATTTTTGTAATAATCCTGTGTATTTCTTTCCAGTACTTTTCATGTTATTGTATGACCATCACGTATATAATGTACCTTGTGTATCAAAAATATTTTCCACATTTATTATTATATGGTTTTTAAACATTTTTTGTAATCATGGGTAGTTATGTATTACTCTATAACATCTTATACCAATTTCTTCTCAAATTATCTTATGCTAAATTTTACTGAACATTTCCATAAGTTCTCCCATTGTTGTAATGAAAGTGTTTTTTTTTAAATTGCAACAATTTAATCATGCAGTCTTTTATTTATTCTATCTCCCTGTCATACTTTAAGAGCAATTTTATACACGTCCTAACAGGAGGTCTAGTTTCGATGTTCTTCAAATTCTGACATTTGACTTTAAACCCACCCCCTTCCCTTTCTTTCCTGACATCACTTTTATTCTTCCAGAAAGGTGTTTCGTTATCATTTGGTTTTTTAAAATTAATTATATATCCTGAAATTCAACAAACCGCTTAATTGTCTTTATCAGCTTTCTTGTAAATTGAGTAAGTTTGAGGATGTCTCATTTGGTAGAATTTATTTATTTATAGTTTTTATTTCTAAACCACCCACTGCCTCGCAAGCAAATTGCTAGCATTCTTAATTTGTAATATCACTATCTTCTAAATATGCCCTGAGGTAGGGATGGGCAACAAGTAAAACAAAGGGTAAGCCAAGCAATCTTTCCATTCAGCCAACCCTTGCTGGTATCTACATCCACTTGAAACATGAACGTTATTTAAAAGTTTCCTCAAAAAACACAGTTGTGGTAATAAATAGTGAGAAAATAAGAATTGCCCAAATCTATTTTTAATGTTTTTTACAAGTTGTAGAAATATACCAGAAAAAATATGTGCACACAAGAACACAAAACATAACATGTAAATTTAAGCAATGTACCAAGAACAAAAATAAAAATTATTTTCGCCCATTGTTAAATGTGTTAGTATTTTAAAAAAATTCCGATAAATATATTGACAAATTATAAAATTTGTCTTTGGCTCTAAAATTATAGATATATTATTAAAAAGTGTATTTTATGAAGAAAAGGTATGTCATAATAGTTTGAAAGGCATCCTAGGAAAAGAATAGCTTATTTTCATAATTAAGCTCCAAAAAGAAATTAATTTTTTTTAAAATCAACAAATGCACGACATATTTTTTTCCACAGTCCCAAAAGTGGTGTTCATATTGCAGAAACCAGCTGCTATTGTGTCTTGTTAATTATATACAATTAAATTACATTAACTGTATGTTTTTAATAAAAGGGAGGAAAAGAAATTTACACAACAGATCTTTTTCTATTCCAAATTAATCACTTTGAAATTTCTCTCAGATTACATCAGCGTTTTACCCATTGTCAAATTGTAAGATGGCATCTATTGTATATCATTGGTGATGCATTAAATTGGTTGTTTATATTATAAAGTCTAAACATAGGAGAATCTTTTGTGTGGAATTCCTTGTCTAATTTAGCCTCCCAAACCAAATAGCTGTCTTTTTTGTTTAGTTAATGCACCACTGGAGAACCTAAAGATGTATAATCTTGTTACCATCTACATATACACCTCCATACACACCCATCATGCTATTCCTTTCATGATAAGCAATGTTTGCAGAGTACAGAACAGAAGTACAAAAAATGAGAGGAAGAAATTAAAGGTGTGAGGTAAGAAAAAGAAGTAGCCAAAACTAATTTATACAAACCATATTCATAATGCCCCGTAATTGCTTTACAAACTATCCTGGCTTTCCCAATTCCAAACACGACTTCATTAAATTTCTCACCTCTCTCTCTTCCACACTCTTGTCAGCTCCAGACAGATAGCCTGTCTTGATTGTGACGACCACATTCAACGAGGTGTGGAGGTTAAAGTGATGGATTAGGAATGGCAGGACTCTAGACTTTAGTCTCCCTCTAGCCACTCAAGGTCACTGGATGACTTTGGGACAGCTCGAAAGATGGTTATTATGAGGAGTAGAGGCCTTGTTCTGTGCTTAGACATAAGCATATATCAAGTAAAAATACTAATTAGTAATCCTACTAGCTCAGTCTTGCAATTCCTCTTGAGCAGTGACCCTTCATGTATCCATTTTGTAATTCAATCCTCATTCATTTTCTAATAGGACTAAATCACCTCAATGTAATTCTTTCGTACTGATTATTCACTTTTGTATTCAATCCACATTCATTTATCTCCTCCAATCTAGACCTTGCTATTTCTTATTTTACAAGACACATTTAAATACCCATTGCAAGTGCATTATTATTATATTGCTAATTGCAAACCTAACCCACATATTATAGCCCTATACAACAAAGTAAGCAAAGCAGTAAATACACAATATTTTATTTTCCATCCAAATTAGTCTCATTTTTGCTTAACTTAATTTTGTTCCTTGCTGTCTTCAATTGTTTTCTGCAATTGTTGCTCTCTATCCACATTATACAATATTTCTTCTCCTTTTTGCAACAATTATATTTAATATACATTAATTTAACTTCTAATCTTTTAAATACATATTTAAAAGATTAAATATGATATATTTAATATATATTTGATATTATAGATATAGATATATAGATATAGATAACCCGAATAATCAAAGATCCACATACAAATACCCGCGAAAACCTCAGAAAACAAACATAGATATAGATGTATAGATAGATATAGATAGATAGATAGAGATACATAGAGATAGATAGATAGATAGATAGATAGATAGATAGATAGATAGATAGATAGATAGATAGATAGATAGATAGATAGATAGATATGCTGTTCAGCTTCTTTCGGGTATTATCCCACGTCATTGTCATTGTGCTTTTAAAGTTGTAGCAACGTTTTGTAGCAACGTTAATATTCATTAATATCTTCTCACATATGTACTTCTGACATATATTTTACATTTATAATTATCCTTATACTCTCTCTTCCCTGCCTGTGTCCATCAACTCCATTCCAATATAACTTCATTGAAATCTAAATAATAATAAGAAGAAGTAAATTAATAATAATAATAATAATAATAATAATAATAATAATAATAATAATAATTTATTAACATTATCTGCTGCCAACATCCTGTGACTCTGGGTGGTTTCCCCTAAGTGTAAATTAGAAACAAGACAAAACAAAAACAGCACAAGAACAATGATGGCAAAGAAAACAAACCTAGAGAAGAATAAGAAAGGAAAAAAGGGCATCAATCATCTTCATCAAAGGCCTGAGCAAAGAGACAGATCTTTAGTGTTCTTCAAAATACCAGTAGGATAGGATCTTCCTCCTTTATTTAGTTTCACAGGAACACAATGTAATTTGGTTTTTTTTCCTTTTTCCCTACTTCCTTTGCTAATTTATAATCTTGCCTATGATGTAGTTGTCATCACGTGGGCCCACTAATACTGATTTCTGCTGTCCATTGTGCTTTGGCCAATTAAAACTTTCAGGTAAGTTTTTTTCATAAAATAGAGAAGGTATAGATTAGCTAATCATAACTGCATCTGTTAACATCAACTTTTTAAAAACACAGTAATATAAGGTGATTTTTATATCAATGTATAAAGTTATAAAATGATAGTGTACAGAATTACATTGCTAAGACAAAAAATATTTCAAAACTAATCTTTTTTAAAGCATATACTTTTGTGGGAAAAAAATGAAAAAGAAGAAGCCAGAACAAACTTTGATTTACCTTAAACTATGTATGACTTATGCAATCATAAACAGTTTACAAAACAAGAACATCCATACAATTAAAACATCCACAATAAATATAAATTAATTAACTACAATAAAATAAATCAAAATATGTGTGATAATTAAAATGAAAAAATCATAAGAAATAAAATAATATCAATAATTAAACCCATATAAGAAAATAATGAACTATTCAAGCAAATGCTCTTTAGAAAAGTCCTCTCTTCAATAACTTCTTGATGATAGAAAGGATTAATTGCCTTAATATTATTTTATCTTTCTAAGGATGTTTAGCTTGGCTACATGACTGTTACTTGTAAATACTGAGTAAATAAAACAAAAGAGGATATATACACACTAATGATTATTTATTGGTATTCTTTACATTTTATAAAGAGGATTATCCATATGTTTCTCATTTCCTTACTGTATTAAGAGTACGTATATTATGGCCAAGTTTTTATACTGGGAAAGAAGTTTGTAATAGTTTAGGTATCAAAAAAAGATTCATGTATACATTTATTATACAAATAATGTCAATTTATTTGGATAATAAATATATAGTGCACAGTTCTACATACTACTGACCCCAGAATACTTCTAATCAGATATTTATTGACTTAACTTGTAATATACTGTCTCTATAGTTTTGAATATTTTCTAAATTTTAAGTTTTATCCTCAAAAGCTATTAGCTGGTAGACCAGATCAGGAAACAAAATACAGATTTGGAAACTTGAAAGCCTGAAAAGTATTTTCTGCCCCTCTCTATTATATTCAAGAGTGTTAAGATGCAGTAAATTTAAATTTCTTTTTAGTATTTTCATCTTGTTCCGGAATTAAATCACTTTTGTATAACTGGCATCACATACTTTTTCCAAATCTGGTTCCTGACAATATGCTTCTAATCTAAGAAAATTAAATTATTTGGAGAATACAGAATAAAAGAGTTGAAAGGGATCTTGAAGGTCTTCTTGTTCAACTCCACAACTCTTCTCCAGCAAGATACCCTGTACCTTTCCAGAAAAATGGCTTTGCAATCTCTTCTAAAATACCTCCAGTGATGGAGCACCCAACTTTCGCAGGCAAACCATTCCACTTGCTGATTAACCTCGAACTAAGGATAAATTTTCCAACAATATGAACAAGCAATTTGTCTTAGATCAAGAAATAAATTACGACATAACATTACATTTGCTTTGAAATGATTAAGAATCTATTGAGTCATAACTGTCAATCTGATCTAAGTTTGGAAGAGCACTTGGTTCTACAAGTATTATCTTTGCAGTTAAGCCTTTGATCTTTTAATGAAATTCTTCCATTTCTTGGGACAGATAACAAGAACAGAAAGAACAGCCAAAGTTAAACTTTTGCAGGAGACTGCATGATGGAGTGATGGAAAAAAATAAACCCTGTTCAGTAAAGAACTTTGAGCAAAGCTACTACTGAATCTGTTTCAGAAAATATCCTTGGTCAGCATTCAGAGGAAAGAATTAAGAACTCTTGGTCAAAGTGGCATTTTGTATTGTTTTCTCTGTTGTGATATACCAACTTGGTTTATTGAACAAAAGAATAAAAGTACAGAGAAAGCATTTCAGAATTATGCATACTTTACACAAAGCATAAAAACTTACTAATAACTAAATTCTAGAATATATTGCAGTTCCACACTGAACAGGAGGTTGCCATTAGTTTGTTGTTGTATATAGTGAGATGACACACTTTGCATATTTTAAATAGACTGAAAAAATGTACAACTTCTGCTTTCAGTTGTCTCTGATTTCTCTTCCTTCACATTTTATGCACATGTAACCCAAGACGTTTTATTATGTATCTTCTCCACTCTTATCACATTTTTCTCCTGATGGAATGAGATAATAAACATTTTAGTTCTGTGTTTACTTAGATTTATCTTCTCCAATCTAGTGCCTTCAGATATAACAAGACTAAAACTCCCAGCTTGAGGGCTGGGAATTTTGGAAATCGTAATTTCAAAGTATCTTGGATACTTTGGCCATTGAAAAGATACATAATGTTAGCATTTCTGTTTTGTAGTCCAGTTAAATCATTCAGTCCAAATTCTAATTGCATTTGGGATACAATTAATAACTTACTTGTATAGAAAAAAATGACATTTTATGCAAATAAATTGTTTTTATAGATTGTGTGCCAGAAATATCTCCAACTATTGCCAGAAAAGTAAACATTCTGTAGTATATTTCCTACACATGAGAAAGTAACTTAATATGAAACAGAAGACAAAGAAAGGATTGATATATAATGGTTTCTATGTAAAAAAAAATAAGAAAAATGTCAAATCATCAGAAAAAAACATGCCATAATCTTCCAGACACATGTAAAACCTTATTGAATGACTATAATAACAGAGACAGTATGATTGAACAACACATTTTCATGGTGAAAGATTAGATTTGTCAACTACACACTTACATTTTGACAATGAAAAATGTGACAATTCTTATACATTAAAATGAAGTATTTTCTGAATTTAATTTAGTATTAGTAAATGCATGTTAAATATGATTTAATTAGTTTTTCAAATAGAGGAAAATAAAGTTATCACTAGTGGACAGAAAACTTAAGTATTTTTTGCAAAGGATATAAAGTATAAAATTATTTGGCATTCATTTACATATTATGAACACTGAAAAATAACATCTCATTTTCTGTTGTAGTCAAAGAAAACTACAATAAACATTAGGAATAAGCATTGAAAATGAAAGTCAGAATCACTATACTATTATAGAATCCTCCACAAAGTTTAGTTTATAATATGGTATATAACTTGTGTTACTACATACAGTATCAAAATGATTTTATAAGTAGAAAAGAATACACAGGGATGGTCTTCAAAAACTTTAGCAACCGGTTTTATGCCCGGTTGCTGGGTAGGTGTGGTCTAGTCAGCCTTCTGCACCACAGTGGGGAGAGGTAATTTTTATCCTCCCTGGGCTCTGGAGGCTTTCTTCAAGCCTGTGGGAGTGCAAAAATAGCCTTCCTGGGCTCCAGAGGCTCTGTGGATTCTAGAACTTCTGGGAGGCCAGTTTCTCACCCTCCCTGGGCTCCAGAGGCTTTCCTTGAGCCTCCAGGAGGGAAAAATAGCCTCCCCACGCTCTGGAGGCTCTCCAGAGGCTGAAATGGGCCCATTTCCAGCCTTCCAGAACTTCAGGAAGGCCTGTTTCCCCACAAGGTTCTGTTTTTTGCCCTCCCAGAGTCTCCATGTGGGCCCTCCAGGGAGGGAGGAGTGGGTGGGGCCAGCCAGTCATTTCAATTACTGGTTTGGCAGACCAGATGTAAAATTAACATCTGGTTTGTCAGAACTGGTGCAAACCGGTAGCAGCCCACCACTGAGGATACTTTTAAAGGGAACTGTAGATCAAGAAAAGAATCAGAGATTATTAAGCAGTTAATAGTGTGTAGAATATTTTATATATAATGGACAAATTCATATGACAAATGGTCAGGAAAAGATCAATTTATAAATCTGTAAAATATCATGAATTTGTGTGTGTGTATTCAAGCATTTTGATAAAAATGCACTTCTGACTA
The DNA here is from genome assembly GCA_004320025.1 of Laticauda laticaudata. Taxonomy (NCBI): domain Eukaryota; kingdom Metazoa; phylum Chordata; class Lepidosauria; order Squamata; family Elapidae; genus Laticauda; species Laticauda laticaudata. Next base: position 27,704 of record BHFT01058821.1, read on the forward strand.
TAATTTAAGAATGTTATGTAAATGTATTTCTGCTTCTACAATATGTTTTAATATTTGTTTCTTATTCTGATTATTTCTTGAAATATATCTATAAAGCTATTTCTGTCATTAAGTGCCTTAAATATGGTTTTATTTATATATATTCTGTCTCATCTAGAAATTATTTTTGTTATTATATATTACTTAATATTTGCCTGAGAGATAATACACCAATAATTTGAGAAATATTTATAGTATTTTAAAATAAAGTAATAAGAAGAAAGAGAAAGAAGAAAAAGATACAGCTATTAATCTTGCTAAACCTAAAACTACATTAAAATATTGCATTCTGGGGGTTTTTGTGAAAGCAGCAATAGATTTTCAGTTGATAACCCAATAACAAATAAACAACTTTTGAAATTCATTACCACAGGATATAAGATAGTTATGAGTTCATGGGGCATTCAAAATGATTAGCTATATTAATAGATGACATGACTATCAACAGCTGTTTTCTATGATAGCTAAGAAAGGAACTTCTCTGTTGTAAAGAAATATATGTAATTAGCAGATGTTGGAGACAAATCACGGGGGACATTTTGTATCTCAATGTGCATTGAAAAATATCTGAACAATGCCTTATATCATTCTGAAAATATATGAAGAGTCTCTAGACTCACACTGCTGATTCAGACTGGAACACACACCTTTACGTGTGAACAACCCTTCATATTTTCAATTTTAAAATGCCAGCAGAATATTCATGTTTTTACTATTGATAGAACTGAATTAATCTTTTCATTATCATGATGAGGCACTCAAAATTGAATAACCACAAAATTAATATATCAAAAAGAATTTTGGAACAAAAAAGAAATGGAGATCAATTAAATGTATTCATATCTGATCATGGCTAGCCTCAGTGGAGCTTCCAATTCCATGAAAAATCCTTTTTACAGGAGACAGAATCAAATAGGTAATGCATTCTTTGCCATTTTATCACTGTAACGTATCTGTAACAGAATAATATATACCATGTTAGCTGGTTTTTTCATATCTGCCACAAATGGAAAAATGAGAAAAATGGCAAATAAACTTAACAGAATGACTTCCTAAGGACTTTAACTCACAAAGATTAGTAAGAAGTATTGAAATATATTTATAATTTTAAATAAATCGATTTTATCAGATCAAGTTTAACACATTGGTAAAAGTAAATAAATTAATATTATTGATCAGCTACTCATTCCAATATTTCATTTTAAAAGTTTGCAGGATGGCTTATCTAAAACAATCTTACCAGCAAATATTCTTGTAAGAAGAAAACATATTGGAACTATACCTAGAGAACTTCAGCATCACAAAGTAACCAAAAGCTGATCTGATCTGTCGGTGGGAGTGCCAATATATTATGGTCACCATATTTTCTTGGAAAAAATAAACTGAAAAAGGCACAATCTAAAAAAAGTTCATAAGGATAAAAAGCTGTTTATGTTGATCACTTTGCTTTTACAAGTCTTTATTTTAAAATTCAAGAGGAANTCTTGGAAAAAATAAACTGAAAAAGGCACAATCTAAAAAAAGTTCATAAGGATAAAAAGCTGTTTATGTTGATCACTTTGCTTTTACAAGTCTTTATTTTAAAATTCAAGAGGAAAACCAAGAAAAATTCATATTCTAATAAACATGTGTAAAATCAAACAGTATGTGTAAATGCATTTATTTATTTTATTTTATTTAAAGTCAATTCAATTTCAATATTTTTCAGAAGAATGTGAAAGATTGAGCATTATGTGGTATTATTTGTACAATAAAGGTTAAATGACCAAAATAAAGGGTAAAACTGAGTTTTTGAAAAATAAATAAATCTAAAGAGTTTAAATTAAGAACTGTCCTTTATAAATAAAGGACATATGGTGACTGTATGATATATACATGCTATAACACGCAAACTGAAACAGAATTCTTATTTCAGTCTATATTTGATTACTTTTTTTGGCTTCCTTCACATGTTCTCCCTCATCATATTCATACTATGTAGACAAGCTAAATTGCATTTACATTTTTTTCAGTTCTTCCTCTTCCTTATCAAAAATATGTTGCCTCTGTTTCCTTCATAGTCTTTTGACTAAGTGCCACCAAATCAGGTTTCTTTTTGCCAAAATATTGTTATAATGTTCTTTTTACTTTCAGTCTTTCTAAAACAAGTACTTTTTAATAGGTTACTTAATAATTCTTGTTTATTACTTAACAGCAGTTACATCTCTAGTTATTACATTATATATGTGTACATAATGTCTGTATGTGACAAAGTTGCTCTGAAAATACAAGCCTTTATTCAGTCATTTAAAACTGATTATGTCAAACAGATACGCCTTTGAACTATGACTTGTTTTTTGTACTAAAATTCCTTCTTGGTTCCCACTCAGTGACATGAAATATAATCTAGAGGCCCCCCTTCCAAGCAATGTTTCTGTTGCCAAGATATCAGATTTTCCCAGTACCCAAAAGACAGTATTTTGCTGCTGAAAACAATTATCTTTTAAAGTTGTTATAAAATGCAGCTAGGTCTGTGTATCCTAAAAAACAACTTTGTGTTCTTTTCAAAATTTCAATTAACTACTAAAAACTCATTTTTAATTTCATTTATTTCTTTGAGACTGAAAAATAGTGAAATCTATTAGACCCACATTTGTCTTATACAGCAACTGAAGGACACAAATTTAACTATACTTGAAAAAAAACAATACATTTCACTAAAGTCAAGGAAGGAAGCATCTATTGAAATGTAGAGAGACAGATGCAACCATGTAAAACCTTAAAATACTACACATACTTGCTGTTATTGTTATTTCATATAAAAGCCACTTCTGCAATAAGAAAAATGTGTTCTTGTAATTCACTGAGGAAATCAATGGTAGTGAGCTACCCAGAGTTGTGGTTTTAAGATAGGCTATCCTCTAAGACTTTAAATAAATATGTAAATTCTCTGTATATTTTTATTTGTAGAAAGAGAACAACTTGGCCCCAAATCCTCCCCCAGTTTATAGTGCTTTTGGAAATATCTTCAATGCATGTTTGAAATCTTATATACTTGTCATCTGGGTCCGTGGGATTAAGGCATCTCTCCTATGATGAAGTAGTGCCTATTTTCAGGAAGTGAAAGGGATCCAAGACTCCCATGATGTCCCTGTTCTGTATTATGGACTTTCCTTGAAGAAAAGATTGGCTCCATCATTAAAAAGCTTCCAAATTATTTTAGAGAACTTTGGGGTGAATTATGGTATCATCAAGATTGTGTTAATTTGTAACTCTGAATAACTTACATTCTGATTTATCATGAATATTTAATTGTTGTATTTTGTAATTGTTGTAAACAATCAAGCTATGAGATGGGGTGAATATTCAACACACACATCTGATAAATCAAGCAAGAATGTATTTCCTCTACACCAATTTAAAGGAACATATTTAGAAACTAGAGCATAGTCCTGAAGCTATGAACTGCCTTTATTTCGCTCCTGAGCCCCAGTAACATGTAACTTCATGGGACCTCCATTTTTATGACCCAGAAGTTTCGCCTATGAGATGAAAATTGATGAATTGGATGGTTGCTGAATGCTTTTGTCACTTTTGCTGACTGAGTATGAACACAGCAGCATAGTGCAAGCATTATATTTTAGTCATATAGCCTGAAAAAACAAAGGTACAAGCCTGCTCAGGAGATAAAAAGACCCAAGGAGTTTGGATAACTTGCAGTTTCAAAACAATATAATGAAAATTCTATTTTGTATAATGCTAAATTTCTATTGAGTAGAAAAGGAAAAATGAGAATTGTAAGAAGAGAGTGACTGAACAGATGTTTCTTGAAGCAAAGTGGAGTTTTATTTTCTTCCTATGCTCTGTCTATTCAAATTATATCTCAATTCAGTTTACTAGCAATATTCTGGAATTATATGCTCTTGCTGGATGTAACACTAACCAAGAAATATTCCTTCAAATGAAGATATTAAGCCAGAAATAAATAATATTGTGTTGTGATTTCCATACATTATTCTGTATAATTTGAAACATTTTCTATAAAAGTTTTCTAGTTTAAATTTTAGCATTTTAATTTCATGCTTTGAATTATGCTCTCAACTATCATTGGAACACTTTTTGGAATTGCCACAGATGTAGAATTTATTTGTGCAAGGCAAAAAGATTTGAAATTCAAAAAAGGGAAATTCTTAAAAATGTTACCTGGTTTCCAAATAAATCAAAGATAGAGAAAGAAGAGTAGGAAAAAAAATACCAACGTAATTTACAATCCTACATTTTCTTAAATCACTGAACTTAGTGAAATTTACTTCTAGTAAACATACATACAACAATGTTGTCTGTTGGCCTATTTCCAGTGGAAAATGCATAAATAAGACTTGAGGTACAGAATGAATTATTGTGTCAGCTTGTCAGGAGTTTTATATTATAGGAATGATGGGCTAATGTTCCAAAATTCATTAATCTATCCTTTAAAAATAAAACTTCAAATCAAATGTTGATAATTAATAGACTGTACTTTCATCCTTGGATTTCAGAATATTAAATTGCACTCAGCTTTTCAATGGCTCAGGGAACTGAAGGTTTTTCAGGTGGTAACATCAACTGATTTGCCCATTCATCTAAGTACATTACAAAGCTGGATATAAGCATACAGAAAGAGGGCAACACCATAACTCCGTATTGTGTTGAAGCTTACTAAAAAAGATGTGAGACTACTAATGTATAGAAGTTTTGCAGCAGCAAAAGATTTCTCCTGACCTTTCACGATCAAGTGAGCAGCGCTCATCCCTGATTCTTAGCTGAGAGTGACTGCATTGCCTAATAGATGCTTCCATCATCATCTGCCAGCATGAAAATGGAAAACAGTAATCTTCCTGCCAAAATGGTACTGATTTATTTATTCACATTTGCATGTTTTTGAACTGCTAAATTGGTAGGAATTAGGGCAAATAACAAGAGCTTACCCCATCATGTGACCCTTGGGTCTCAAGCCTGGACTGTCAGCTTTCTAGCCGACAAACTCAGCATCTTAAGATGCTGAGACATTTCACTGCACAGCAGCATAATAAACAATAAATAAATGAACAAATGAATAACATACTTTAACCTCAAAGAGTTTCAAAAATGAACCAGAAACATGGCACAAATTCTGAGTTAAGCATAAAGTTAATTTTGCCACCCTTCACAGTTTTTTGCATGCCAGATACCTGATTTCGGAATTTGTGTACCCATACCCATCATCCCTTGGAGAAAGTAATTCTTCAATCTCTGTGGTAACCCAAATACATTTATTCTACTCAGCTGCTTTTTAACCAAGGTTCTTTGAAGATTTTTCTTTTACAGTCTCAAAACGCTCAGGGGTTCAATGTAATGATTTGTTGGTTTCATTTTCTGATTCTCTGTATTTCACTCTCAGTCTGTTTTTAGATGCTCTGCCATGTCTCTTTATTTTTATATTCCTGTCCTAGAATTATGTCCAAGAAGACAACTGGCAAACTAGAAGCTTAGAACAGGAACTGTAGGCAAAGGCTTTGAATATTTTAATCTTAAGCAGCCATTTATTATTTAGCTATTACATCTATTGGCTGCAAATAACTGAAACATATTTTCTGTTTTATTTCCATGCATTTCTATGTAAAATGCATTAGTCTTTCATAAAGCAGATATCAATGAGATTAAAAATGTAATTGTTTTGTTCGGAAAACACACGAGGTAGACCGGGTTCCAACAACAAAAGGCTTTATTCACACTTAGTCAGTAAAGGAACAATTTGGACTGCAGCCAAGGCCAGCCTTTTATACAGGCTGGCCCTGCCTGCTTGTAGCCTATGGGCATTTCCTTAAATTTGCGTGCCTTTCAGCAGCTCTTTTGGGATTGTTCCTAGTGAAACCAATTCCAATTGCTTAGTTTATTTGACCAATCAGGGGTTGCAGATTGGACAGTCACGCACTTTACAGTATAGAACACCCCTCCCCTGCTTAGTTTCAGTCCATAACGTAGAGGATGCGCGGCGGTAGACGTACAGTCCGCAGGTAGGGTGGGCGGCTTTTCCGGACTCGACTAGGACTTGCCGCGGTCAATTCTTCAGTGAAGGACTTCGACCGAATTCGGATGGGACCGCGGTTGATCTTCACGTTCTTCGCCCTGGAACACATCGGAAGCCGTGAGCTCAGCCATTTACCGCCGCCTAGTTGCTCAGGCCGTGCGGTTTTGCCGCTCGCTCCCGTTTCCTCCGGCAGGTCGAGCGGCCCGGCTGAGCCCCTTCCGATGTGGCTCTTCACGCAAGTCTCTCCAAACAGTTGAGTCTTTTTTTATTTTGCCTCTTTTTTTGATATATGTTTTATTTTCATTGGTTTTGAGTTTTAAAAGTTCTTTATTTACTTCTCGCATTCCCACCCCCCACCTTGGTTTGCAATTCGTCGGTTTTGTGCGGCGAATGGTCTGTATTGTCTGTGGATTCTTTCTATATAATTGCAGGATCGGAAGCTGCGTCTATGTGCCGCTTTCCATTCCCTGCCATCCTCCTACTGGATTAGGAACGGTGAGGATTGGGCCGTGCTGATTTGTAGCATAATCTGTCCTGGTAAGCCATACTCGGTTCCCCTGTGAATTTTTAGGCGTCTATAGCCAAATCGCCTATTTCGAATGTTCTAACCTAATAGAAGAGTCAGCAGGGGGTTTACTGGAGTAAAATTCGGTAACACTATCAAGAAGACTCCGTCTCCCCTGTGAATTTAACTATACCCGCCCCATAAGTAATGCTCTGCTGGGGCACTTGTTGTTTACAACGGTACCTGGGAGGCGTTATGTGGCTGGAGGAACCGACAATATAGGGCCGCTTGAGCAAACGGTTTACTTTCTGCTTGGACATCTCCTGTCGGCGTCCATTTTTCTAAACCTTCCCTTAGTTAAACCGCGACCATTTCTCCAGCCCTGACCGTTCGCGGTCGCTACAAACATCGCACGGCGGCACCCCTCCAGAGCAAGGCCGGCCCAGCAACGGGGCTACACCCACTTAGGGCCATGTCTTATGACCTAGGAGGCTTAGGTATTGCTCAAAATGTATGCTGGTTAGCTGTGCCCATTATCGAGACAGAACGTCCGGTAGACCATGGGTGGCAAAAAAGTTGTTTCACTGTTTTTAATTACAGTTTCTGTTGTCGTTGATGGCATAACTTTTACTTCAAGCCAATTAAGTAGGCCAGATCAACGACAATCAGAAAGGTATGTCCCTTGGGTAGACCCGCGAAGTCAATGTGAATCTGACCAAGATCCCGCGAGGGGTTTCCCCCAGTCCTTAGATGGGTGTTTTTGAGTGGGGACGGCTAATTCCCTAGGCATTTGTCTGCAAAGAGCTTACCCAATACTCTATGTCCTTCATCAATCACCCGGCCACCACACATTACACTTCTGGCAAGGCTTTTATCTTTACACTATTCCTGGTGCCCTTCATTTGTAACAACCTAAGCTACCACTGGGTTGTTAATTTCCGTCGGGACATGACACGCGATCACCCCACAAAAAACACCCCTTTAGACTAAGAGTTCAGTGTTCTGATCTGTCCGGAAAGGTTTAAAGTTTATCAGTTTTTTGGTTTTCCGGTCCAAGCCTTTTACCTACCCAGCTCAAGAACGCGGGGCCACGTCAATGAGTCTTATCGCGTATGGCTCTGGCGACAATCAATAAGCTGATAGAGGTATCAGATCGGCCGGGCAAGTCTCTACTTATGTAGTGTTGTCATTGCTTCGGGACCGTGGTCTTCCTTCGGTGGTTAGCTGGTAAGGCGTGCTCTGCCTCAAACTCCGTCATGGAAATTTTGTTTCCTGAGGCGATGTTGTCAAAGCAAGTGTAGGAGTAGGGCCTGCTAGGAATATCTGACCATCTAGTTCATTTCTTGGGGGAAAGTATATTTGGTGTGGCTTGTTTCCCGGCCAAAATCCCCATTTAGCGCGTTGTAGGTGCCTGTATAATATTGAAAAGTCCCGCCCGTATAGGTACTCGTTGGGAAACGTTTCACTCCAGCGACAATTGTAGAGCCTCTTGTTCCACGTTGGGCTGTAATTCCGCTTGGTTTTACAGAAGTCCTCAAAGAAGTAATAATTGCGCGGCGACGGCCTCTCTCCATCAGTGTAGTTGAGACCTGGCCTCAGGATCTGGGCACCTACTCCACCCAACATGGTGAACGGGCGTCGCAGGTCACTCTTAATGCAGGTGTTGCTGGAATTGCAATGAGGACGTATAGATGATGTTAGCAAGCCTTTTAATTTCTTGGAAAGCCTTCTTTCCGTTGTAACCCCAAGTCCAAATGCCTTCTTGTCTAAAAAGACGATGCAACGTTTGCTATAGTGGCTGATTTTGGCGGGAGGAAATACATTATGAGAAATTAATATCAGTCCTAAAAATGCTTGTAGTTCCGGGCGTTATTGTTTCTTTGTGTCAGGGGCTTCTTTGATTTGCTTTAACTTTTTATGTCTGTAGGGGTGGGATACCCTTCCGTCTATTGATAGCCCAGAAATTCGACGCTCGCATTCTTTTATTAGCAGGCCAGCACTTTTCTCTTTTTACCTTGAATAGTAAGTACGCCGCGCCGAGCGACCTCTTAAACAAAGAAAACTAATTATCCTATATATTACTATAAAATTAATATATTGTGTATATTTATTATATTATTATAATATTATTTCCTTATATGATTTGATAGTTTGTCTTACGGTTTTTCGCGGGTATATTGTACTGTAGAGATCTTTGGTTATTTCGGTGTGTTCTCTCCCGCCGGTAGAATTGGATATCTAGGCCAACGTTTCCGATTGAAGTCTTGCATCTTTCATCATTCTTCACTGGTTGTTCTTCAGCTCGCTGTGTGTCTCAAGCAGTCAATCGCTCGAGCCTTGTGCAAGCACTGCTGTCTTTCTCTTTAAAACTGCTAGTGGGGGTGTATGAATTGATTGGGTGGGGTTTGGCTGTGTTTTTATTGGTAGGGGTTTGGTGCTGTTCTTATTGGCTGGGGGCTGTGTTCTGCTTAGGTGGGGCCTTGGCCTGTGCTCAAGGTTAGTTTTAGTGCGGGGGAGAACTTTCAGCTGGGAGCTGTAATCTTGTTAGTTTGGCTTCGTGTTCAGTGTCGTGCACACATCTTCATTGGTGAGGACATCGCAGGTGTCAGTTTTCCTTCTGTGTATGTGGTCAGAGGGGTTTGAAGTGGGTTCTAGTGGGATGGCAACGTATGCAGTATGGCTTCTGGTTCAGTCGTGGTCGTGTGTCACGTCATGTCAACGTAGCTTGTGGCGTGTGAGCGTTTTTTTCTTGCATGGTAAAGGCTGTCGTGTAGCATTTTGTGGCCTTTGTGGTGTTTTGGGTCTGGTTCATTCTTCATGTTAGGTACTCGTTTAATTGTCACATATGAGGGCAGGTTTCCAAATCGGTTGGTAGGCGGGTATGTTAGTGCATTTCTCTGTTTTATTCATGCTGTGTGGGGCGTTTTTCAGTATCTCGGACTCTGTGGCTTCTCTGATTTTGGTTTGTGAAGTGTTCCGGTGTTTGGCGTGGTTCCTGTATTTTTAAAGTCAATTTCATGGTCCCTGGCTCTTGAGGTGTTGGACAGGAGAGCGTCCCAGTTTCGTTCTTTTTTGTTGAGATTTGTGTCCAATTCTTCACACAAAATGCCGTGCACTTTAATTCTTCTTGTGATGTTCGCGTCCTAATTGTGTGTAGGTGGTCAGCAGTGCAAGAGGAAAGAATCTGGACTTATACTCGCCGTGGTTTTCATAACTCGATTTTGTCGACTGTCTAGCGTTTTCTTAGGATTGGTGGATATTTTCTCTGTTTGTGCCCGAATGCATGTTTTTAATGTTTGTTTTTGGAGGAAATCTTTACGTGGATTTTTGTTTGTGTACATGCCACATATTTGTGAATGAATAATGGGAGGTGAGGGCTTTTCCTTCTCTTGTTCTCTTGTCTTGGACTTTTGGTTGAGATTCTTTTGGATTAGGTGGGTGACATTTGAGTATAAAGTCTTCTTTTGGGGAATCCATGCTGTAATACATTAGTTGAGCGAGAACCAACTCTCATACAAAAGTATATGATACACAAACCCCAAACTCTTTGGCAGATACCGTAGATACACCTTCATAAATCTGGCCACACGGGAGAAAGAAAAACTGAACAACTTTCCTCACACACCTCAATACAGCTCCTACCCCCATAATACAATTCAACTATGGGAAACGCAGGAAGCACAACCAATTCAACATTCCCTATTCCGTAAGTATCGTTCATGTATGCTATACTCTAACATAATCGCCATGGCTCCCGTAGGACATTATCCACTGTCTACAGAAGAAGACACATAAAACCGCTATACTAGCATGCACTCTCACACATCCACCCAAGCACAGCATCAATATTTGTAGCAAAGACCACTCATCTCCAGAACAAAATGCTTCTAGCGATCAAACCAACACTAAACATGCCGTAACTAGAAACGGTCTTCACTATTTACTACAAGCCATCGGAGATTCCCAAATAAGAAGTAGTTACCCACCATAATTCCAAAAGGAAACTCCCAACCAGAAAGCAGTAGAATGGAGAACAAGAGAAGGCAAAGCCCCTCCTCCCATATAATAAAGGCACTACAGACAAATCAGCAAGATCCTCAAAAACACAACATCTAAACACATCTCTGCACAAACGAAAATATCCACATCCTAAGAACCCTAAAGACCAAATCGGTTAGAAACCAAGGAGATCACGAATCCCTTTGCACTGCCTGCCCACCGACATACATAACAAACAAAAAATAACAGAAGAATTAGTGCACGCATTGAAGAAACACTCAAAAACTCAATCAAAAA
>BHFT01058824.1:0-14925 GCA_004320025.1 Laticauda laticaudata
TCCTGCAGTTCATTGCTTTCCAAAAACATAAGAAAGTGATCGATATACAACTCCCAATCCTCCTCATCAGGATTGAATGGTGCGGGTGGCATGTTGTTACTGGCCATCTCTCTCGCTCGGTTCAGATCGCTGCGTGCTTCGGTCTCACTCTTCTACAACGATCCCACCTTCGTCGCCACTGTTCCATCCGGAAAGAAGTGCGTGAGACCGGGTTCCAACAATAAACTCTTTTATTAAACTCACTAAGCAATAGTAATGAAACAACAGCCCAAGCCGTGGCAGCCCTTTTTACAGCAGCTTGCCTGTAGCTTGTGGCCAATGACACTGCTTTAACTGTTTGGCGAGTTAACCAGATTGGTTCTCTAATAGCCAATCCGCAAATGGCCTTTTCGGCCAATCAGAATAGGGAACTTAGAGCCTTCCAAGTTCCATACAGAACACATCTAATAAGACACTTTGCATCAAATAACAGATAATTGAATATATTAAGAAAGCTTTCAAGAAAATGATAATTTTCTTCTACTGATGCTCTTCACTAGCTTGATTTTATATTCAGGCAGTACCATACAGCTATCAAAATTAGTAACTACTAATGGTCTCTAGTTCTTTTTTAAATCCACTAAATTGGTGACATCAAGTTTGATGGCAGTAAAATATATAATTTAACCATTCATGCAAGTTCCATGCTCTCTTTCCTTTTGATGAGAAGTATTGTATTTCCATTTAAATGATCATAATTATTCCTACATTTCTATTTGTATACAACCAAATGGGGATATAATAGCTCCTCCATCTTATTCCATCTGTCCTTTGCCACAAAAATGCTGGAATCCAATTTGAAGTAAGTAATATGGACATTATAGAAATTCACACCAGAACTATAAATTGTGACTTGAGTGCCATGTTTCTTTAAGGATAAGAGTGACGGGTTTAAACACATTTTCAAAAAATGTGAATGAAAAATGTAGTATCTACTATGACCGCAAACATCGACTCTAATATGAATTTCATCACATAAGTAATATTTTCAGATCATTCTGTATTTGCTAATCAACATATAATAAACCTATAGATGGAAAAAAATGCAAAAAGCAATTTGACAGGCCTCAATGCTTGGTAGATTAGATTTAAGAAAAATACCAACCTTGTTTGCAACATACTGATGTAATTGACAATTACCTTTGTTCATAAACAGTATTTATGATCATGCATGCCACCCACAGTTTCTAGGAGTTAGGCAGTCTATAAATTTAATTTAGAACCAAGCACGTGAATAAAAACTAAAGCCACACTTAGTATTTCTTGCTTTATTATTTCATAAACTTCTTCCATCTCATATCCCGAGTGGGAATTTTCCAGATGCATTTAAACCCATGATGGTGAACGAATGGCATGCGTGCAGGAAGTGGCTCACAGAACCATCTCTCCAGGCACTCCAGCCATCACCCGTTGCTCTTCTGTGTTCCAGTGCACATGCACACTGGCCAGCTAGTCTTCACGCACACATGCACACCAGAAACTGGAAGATCAGGTGGTTGGCCCACATACATGTGCCAGGGAGCTGCTCTTCTGATTTCCGGTGCTCCTCTGCGTGTGCATGTTCCCGTTTCGGCACTCAAGTGCCAAAAAGGTTTGCCAACACTGGCTAAGACTGCAAATCCCAGGATATCTTAAAATTCACTAGCTAGAATGATGCGTCTCTGGATCTCTGGGGCCATAACTTTTTAATGCCCAAGTAATATGAAAAACCCATGCCAAATGTAAATGGCCTTATTTCAGTTAGTCTCGTGATTATTACAAAATCATTATTTGTTTTGTTTTATTGGTGAATGATGCTTGTTTTTTGATATGATAATAGTCTACTTCCTATAATGTTGGTCTTCATCACATATTATAATTTCATTTCATACGTAATCCTTGTAACCAGTTAGATTCTGTACCGTGTCGTATGACCATTTACAGCCTCTAACACTAGAGACTCTTAAGTAATGACTAATTCCATAAGCCAGTTTATCCACCTTCATGTATCATATGAGTTATGGATAGCCAAAGATTCTAAGGCTATATTTTTTATCTCCCTTCCACAACTCTTTTCATTATAACTGATAGTATAATTTCTTGCCATTTTCACATAGGAAATATATGAAACATAACCTTCAATTTTAATTTATGTACATTATCTCAAGAAAGAATAAATGGGATTTTCAAGTGCTGCTATGAATTTAGAGAACTTAAGGTATTCCTCGACATATGACCACAAGCCCAAAATTGCTGTCACTAAGTGAGACAGCTGTTAAGTGAGTTTTGCCACATTTTACGACCTTTCTTGCCACATTTAAATGAATCCCTGCAGTTGTTAAGTTAGCCACGTGGTTGCTCAGTGCATCTGCCTTCCCCATTGATTCTGATTGTCAGAAGGTCACAAAAGGTGGATTATATGACCCCGAGACACTGCAACCATCATGGGTTAGTTGTGAAGCATCTGAATTTTGATCACATGACTATGGGATGCTGCAACTATCTTAATGAGAAAAACTAAGTCTAAAAACTAAAATAAAAAAAGTAAGTCATTTTTCTGATGATGTTATGACTTCAAACAATCACTAAATGAACTGTTGCAAGTGAAGGACTACATGTATTAGCAGCTGTAGCAGCAATGAAATATTAAGCATTACCTATTTATTTTTATTATAGAATTTCATTTTTCAGGTAGCCAAAGCCATGTTTTAGAGAGGTCAAGAATTCATCATAACCATGGGCTTTTCCCAAGTCATTTTGCCTTTGACACATAGATGGATGGTTTTTCACTCCTAAGCAGTTGTGATATCTGCATGTGGGTTGTAACCACCATCTCCCATATGTTGAAGTCATTCACTTCTTCCCCACGTGATCCATTTAGATGATTTGCTCCAAACACTTTATGGATCTATCTAGTTTTCAGCAAGTGTTTTGAGATTTCTCTATCTTGTAGATGATTCAGTTGAGGGTCTTGTCATTGCTTGTATGAAGCATAATTCAGGTCCTTGGTGAAATTACTCCCGAGTAATGTTTCTTTTCCAGCTGATTCTAGATGGTTCCTTGATTTCTGAAGACCTTCAGAAAATGAAGCTATAGAAGCAATGCCTGCAATGCGAGTTGAAAATGACTGAATTTGACACAGCATATGTGCATGTTCAAATTCAGGCCTACTCTATAATGATAAGGGTAGCAAAGACTCTGTCAGTATTTCTTCCATCTTATTGTGGCCAATTCCCTTTTGAGTAGGGATTTATTTGTTTATTTGTATATAAATTTTATTTGCTGCCCATCTCGTATTTGACTCTGGGTAACTTACAACATAAAAAAACACTGAAAAACGTTAAAAACACTAAAAACACAGTAAGTAAAGACATTAACAGATAAACTTAAGGAGGCAAAGTGGCAAAGAAGGGATCTGGGCACATAGGAGGTGGGGAGGTGGGATTAGATTTTAATCGATCAACCACGTCCAGTATTCAGCTCCCCCACTGAATTCCAAGCCAATTGACAAAGCCAGGTCTTAAATCTCTTTCAAAACATTAGGGAGGATGGGAGCCAATCTCACCTCAGGGGGTGAGATGTTCCAGAGGGCGTGAACCATAGCAGAGAAGTCTCTTCTCTTGGATCCCACCAGTCAAAACTCATTGGCTGAGAATCTACAGTATTTACCCCTCTGCCAGAATCAAGGGGGCAGGCCAGTCTCATCAGTATGAGACAGTTCCTCAAGGGTTACTCTATTGACTTTACCACTGTGACCATTTTGCCTTACACTTTGACTGGTAAAGTTATTCAAATTTACTCTGATCTGCACTTCACTTGAATGGAACCTTGTAGAATGATTCTCTTGCCAATTTATCTGGACTTTCTTTTGACTTGTTACTTCCAAAGAAGTGGATAAGACTCGGTAGATTGTCTTTGATCTTGTATCCTTGTCCTTAATTTCAGACAGCTCTCTCTCACTCCCCCTCTCTCTTTCTCCCCTTCCATTTCCCTCTCTCTCCCTTCCTCGTTCTCCCTCTCCCACTCTCCCTCCCTCCCTCTCCTTCTCCATCTCCCTCTCTCTTTCTGTGGTTGGGTGTATATAGAATGGAACAACTCACCATGGACAACTTGTTGTGGAACAATATTATGCAATCTAATAATTCAATTTATTTAAAGTAATTAAAATTATTTTAATGTTTGTCATTCACATTTCATTTTGTTCCTCCCTGGCATCCTTTAATGATTCTATTCCATCATTTCTTTGATGTTACTGTAATTCTTGTCCTGCAGTGCACTGTCGTGTGGCGAGTTGGCCAGTGAGTTGGTTGTGCTGAGTGGGCTGCAGCAAGTTGTCCTAGACTTGTGTGTCCTCCTTGACTTGCTAGTGGAGGCTGTAGACAGTATCGGCTTGTGGTCTTACTTGAGAGGGGAGAACTGGACTAACACAGCTCCCATTCTCATGATCATCAACTAGATAGTATTGGTGAACCTTTTTGGCACCAAGTGCTGAAACAGGAACGCGCACACACACAGGAGTGCTGGAAACCAGAAAAGCAGCTCTCTGGCATTCACATACATGCCAACCACCTGGTCTTCCGGTTTCTGGTGCACATATGCGTGCAAAGACCAGCTGGCCAGCACGCATGTGTGCCAGAACTCTGAAGAGCAACGAGTAACACTGGCATGCCTGGAAAGATGGCTCTGCATGTCATTTCTGGCATGCATGCCATAGGTTCACCATCACAGAACTAGATTAATATTGTGGTGGGAAAAACAGGAGGGTATTCTCATTTGGAGCAAATTAGGTGGTTCAAAGCCAAAAGCATTAATTTCCTGTAGCGGTCCACTTCTTTCCAATATATTAGCCTTCCTGAAGAACAGAGCTTTTTAAGACTTTTGTGACTAGACACTATGTTATTGTTTTATGTATTGTTTTAATGTATTTATGATATTTTTCTTTGATTACTTTTCTTTGATTTGTGGTTTATTATTGTGAACTGCCAAGAGTCATATAATTGCAGTGAGATATAAACTGGATGGTAGGTAGGTAGATAGATAGATAGATAGATAGATAGATAGATAGATAGATAGATAGATAGATAGATAGATAGACAGACAGACAGACAGACAGACAGACAGATAGACAGATACCATTCTTGTCACAAGAAGCTTCCCTGTGACTCTCCAGAAAGCCCAGAAATTAAGTAGCAGCAATTGACCTCTGAAAATTTGCCCTCCCCTCAGCTTTGAAATAAACATGTTTAACAACAAGAGAAATGGAACAAAACAAACTCATAAGTTCATATCACTTTCATCCAAAACAAACTCATAACTTCATATCACTGTTAAGTACATTTAACAGAAATTTATTTTTTTACAATAACTGATTCAGGAATTAGGACTTCAAGAAATTGATACAAACACATTTTGCATACAAAGACATTTAAATATAAAATCTAAACCATGATGTTGTTAATCGCTCTATTTATAACATACATAGTATGCCTCTTTTTTAAAAAAAATAGCTTAATAAACTATTAAACTGTTTTATAAAAGTTAACATATTCATCCCATAGGATGTACAAATCTTTGTTCTTGAACTAGCTTTACTATCATTCAAAACATTTGTTTTAAATGCACTCAAATCTTCAAAAACAAAAGGAGGTATTCTTTCCATAGGAACATAAAATAATCGTAACACCTAACTACATGTCTATTTTTAACACACAGTTATTAAATTAAGCTCACCTTCATGAGTCATTTATACAATATGTTAACATTCAAACAGCCTATGATTGCAATTACTAAGTCTTTGTGTAATTTACATTAACATGACAGAGTTTATCTCAAGATCTGGCATAGTTCCCATTCATGTCAAAGAGCTATTGTGTTGGAAAATATTTTCAGCCAGCATGGGGAGCAGGCATTTTGACAATTCCTGTCTTGCAGCTTGATAATTAAAAACTTAAACAGAAGATGCAACTAGTCACAATAGGGGTTTCCTTCCCTCAAAACCAGCAGATATACATGAATTAAATTATACATATTCATTAGGAAACTAGGTGACTCTGAATTCAGTCATGTTTTCTTGGAAATGTTCTTAGCTTATGTACAGAATTCCTAAATTTGCCACGCCCTCAGTTTGAAACAAAGGAGGTCAATTGCAACAGCACTGAGAGTTAGGAAGCATGATAAAAAAATAATATGAAACCCCAAAATATTATTTTGAAAGGAGGTGCTCATCTCCCTTGATAATCAAAACAAACTAGTGGTGGAGCATAAATATGCTCTTTTGTGTGTGTGTGTGTGTGTGTGTGTGTGATTAAAAGTAGCAATGGTATCATCCAGTACATTCATTAAAAGATTGTTAGAGTTCAAGGAATCCAAGCGCAGCTCTTATGCTTCTCTCTCTTTCTCCCATCCTTCTCTCTATATATAACTACTCCTTTCAGTTCCACATAAGAGGTCACCAAATCTAGTCATAATCTAGTGTTGTTGGTCCACGTACAATATTAAAGTAGCCAGCTAATGCTCCAAGGTTTATATATAATGAGCGTTGTCTCCTCAGCAAATCCATTTCCTCAGTAATCCCAAGACATGAAGAATCTAACAAGAAAAAAATTAAAGGAAAAGGTATATTATACACTAGAAAAGTAGTTTCAGAACAATTAACAATTAATTAAGAAGGGTTTCTCCATCTCTGGAGATTGGTCAATTACTGTTTTAGGATGCATTAATTGGTTTTCCTTCACATTGCAAAGGGTTGGACTAATTTTGTAGTCCCTTCCAACTCCACGGTTCTGTAAGTCTATGGTTTATTAATTCCCCTCCTTCCTCTATAAATAAGTAGAGGAACTGTATACATAATAATGGCACCCAGTTAAGATAACTTGAAAGGGGAAGATAAAGTTATGAGCAGTTTTACTCTTCTTAGCTAAATATTAGCATCAATTAAACAGATGTTTGTTCCTTTAGCAAGCCTCAAAGTATTCTTCATTAAATCCCTCCTTGGCATCAATTAAATGTACAATGAGTTTGAGAAATAGTTCATTTTGTAACCCAATTAGGGATGAGCGCATTTCTAATGAAGTTTTACATCAAATAGGAAATAGAACTTTATGTGAGCCAATGCAGATTTGTCTTCTCTGTTAAAACAGGAATTGTTCCACAAATGAATACAGAGAAATCAAGAATGAAGTCCACTATTATTAAATAAAAATCATAGTGACTTTATATTGGCTAGGAGAAAAGAACCTGGTGACCTATGAAATTTGACTGTACTGCTAAAAGGCTGGGAGTAAAATTATTGTTAAAAATAATGAAGTTCTAGGAAAATGAAGAAGACAGATACAGCAAACCAACTGCACTCAAGTTTATCTTCTATTGTGATTCCCCACTCTTATAGCCTTTTTAAGAAAATAATCTAATCTTCCAGATTCTGCAGAACATTATAAATAGTCACTCCTTGGGTTTCAAATGGCAATCCAGATTTTAGGACTGCAAGTATGTGACTGCAGAAACACTGCAAATGGCCAGAATTCTGAAGAGCCAATGTAAGTTCCCACCATTCAGTCCTGTGGCAAGTTTGAATGATTGCTGAATGGATGATTGTAACCTGAGGATCACCTGGATTGCACAATTTCGGAAGCTCCAAAATACATGTTGAGTTTCCTAAATGCCAATGTGAACTTGTCACGGAACTGATTTTGCAGGAATTACACTTCATCTGAAGCCCTTTCAACTGAGAAGGATTCTGCCTTGCCCTTAAATATTGGTTTGCCTGGCTCTCAGAGTTTTATGAGCCATGATGGCACAATGGTTAGAGTGCAGTTCAGGCTACTTCTGCTGATTGCCAGATGCCTGAAATTTGGCAGTTCAAATCTCACCAGTCTCAACCTTCCATCCTTCCGAGATGGGTAAAATGAGGACCCAGATTGTTAAGGACAATATACTGACTCTGTAAAACATTTAGAGGGGTCTGTAAAGCACTATGAAGTGGTACATAAGTCCAAGTGCTATTGCTATGAAGAGGCTTGGGAAGTGCATTGGTCTTTGCCATAAAGGTCAAAGTTATGTGGAAGTAGCTGGAGATAAGAGCAGACCGTACCTGAAATATTCTCAGAGAGTTCCAACTCATTCTTTTCCAGCAACCTCTTTTGTGCAAAAAGTGCTGAATCCAAACTCTGACAACGGGGCTGTTCCTCTCGTGATGGGTGCAAGGCTTCATGTTTGAGCAATTCTGTAGCTGAAAGTCTCTGGTTGGGATTCCTTTCAAGAGCTGCTTCCAATAACTGTCTCATATTAGCACTGCAATCTTCAGCAATGTCCTCAAGTGGCGGAGCTTGCTTATGGATCTACCAAAATAAATGTTTAAGAAAGGAAGGTTGTAACTTGATGCTTAAGAAGAGTCAGAGAAAAATTTCCCACCATTGCACGAATATATGCATGTTGTAAAGTTACAGTTCTAGGAATTTGCTCTCCCTGATTCACAGGTTGGAAAATTGCCATTCTACTCCTGAGATAAAAAGCCAGAGGAATCCTGGAAGCAGAGCCAGTTTCACATTGAAATTTGCCCCTAAAACAGGTTCAAATTCAACCTAATGTCTACAATCCTAATTCAGAATATCTAAGGCAAGCAAAGACAAATCCACAGATTTGAAAATTCTAATTTGGGGAGCAAAAAGAAATGAAGATGGACATGCTATAAATTCGAAACAGATCTTTTGGCTTAGGCTGGTATTGTCACTTCTGTAACAAAACACAACTTCCAAAGGCATGATTGCCAGTTTTGCATCTGGAAATAGTTAAATTGGTTTCAAAATGGGGCGGGGTTTTTATGTATGAAAGAAATCTATATCAGAATTTTGAATATATTTTTAATGTTCTATTTCTGGTCCAATAAAGAAGAAATTATCCAGAAAAATACTGCCTAATTTTACTCAGTTGAGCTTTGGGCCAATTCAAAACAGTATTGATGAATTTTATAGCTCTGGCTGGTCAAATTTAGGTTCTGTAAAGACAAGTAAGCTGAATCACTCAGAGCTGCTTTGTTTAAATTTATTTTCCACTTGCAAATTTCTCAGCTTGCAATTGTTCTTTTTTAATAAATTTTATTGGTTTTTAAAAAACAAACATGAACAAACAAAACATAAAAACATAAAACTATCTTCCATTGTGAGACGGTTGGTTTACAAATTATTTTGTGCATCCATTTTGTAGTCTTCAATTACAGTTACATTACATAGAAACTCATATTATCCTGCATTATGTATCAATGCCAAGAATTAAGTACCCTGAGTTCATTGTCAAATCATCATTTGAATGATAATTTTTTATTTCATTTCATATTTTATGAGGTAATCATTTTTGCTTAATTTTATTTTTATAACTATTTATAACTATTTCATATTATCGATCCCAAATCCTATGCTAAATCATATTTTGTAGGTATAAGAAAAAGAAGTACATTTTTTATATATTTGGTTATTTTTCCAAAAAATCTAAATAATTACAATTACTACTGTATTTTATTATCTAACGCAATTGATTAAAAAGATCCCCAAATTTCATAAAATTGTTTAATCCTCTGTTCCGTCTAAATTTTCAAATGTTAATCTCCTCATTTCAGACATTTCAATATTTTCTTAATAATTTCCTCCTTGCAATACGTAATTTTCTCATTTTCTCCAGTTTTTCGCAAATACCAATCCCTAGCCGCTGTTAATACATTTACAAATCGAGTATTTCAAGTCTTTACTGTATGTTTCAGGTAAAATTCCCCAAATAAAAATTATCTCTGGTTTTAATCTTATGTTTTTTTATCAAATTTTTTTTCCAACCGCATGTGGAATTTTATCCAGTATTTTTTTTAGCATGCCGCAACAAGTCCACACACATAATGGTAATATGAGCCAGGTGTCTGGTGACATTTCCAAATATTTTTTGGATTTAAATTTTTTGGAACATTTCTTTGCTGCATTTCTTGTCGGAAGGAAAATGCCACCCTGTAAACATCTTTATAGCCAAATTTTTCTTTATAGGCTGTTGACAGTTGGTCATTTTATAATTTTGAGACCACAATTTTTTGCCCATTTCTCTCTAGATAATCCCATATTTTCAAAATTCTTCCCCAAAGCAAGTCATAGTTTCTCTTTTCTTAAATTTTGGTTTTCTTCTAGGTTTACTTTCTAGTAAATATCCATACATATTTTTCAATCACTTTTCATCAGTAGCCTTGTAAAATCTTATCTTAATTCAGTCAAATTTATCAAAGAAATCTTCTATTTTAGAGAATCTTCAACATACTTGAGTGTAATTTGTGGCATATGAAAAACCAATTCATCTTAATACCTTTAATCCTCTAGTTTTTGAATAGTTTAAGTTTCACCCTTTTTCCATTCAGTAATTTCACCATATCTAACTGTTTGTTCTTTTTATATATTATAGGGTAAGAAAATGCTCAATAGGTCGATAACCCAGACTGGGAATTTTCAAATAACAATGTTTTTTAATCTTATCCAATTTAACCTACAGACGACTTCCCGTATATGTCTTCTAAAATATCTCTGTGTTTTAGTTCCTTTAATATCAAAAAAAGCAGCCACCGCAAATAACCAACAAATCATGTTCTTTAATGTCCAACAATCCTAAAATTTCTTAATGTTATCCCATTCCTTGACCGCATACTCAAAATTTGTAGCATTGGTCAGTAAGAACTCCCAATTAGGCAAGCCAAATCCTGCCTGCTATTCCAGCATCTTGCAAACAGTTTTTTAACATTGATTCTTGCTTTCTTACCGTGCCCAATAATATAATTTTTGACCCAATTTTATTCAATTCCTTTCAAAATAGTATTTTCCAACGCCTGATTTGGAATTTGTTTGAAACAACATAAAATTCTGGGTAGTATATGTCATCTTTGATTGTTTGAAGATTCTCCCTAATTAGTGAACAATTTGTAAAATTTTCCTAATTTTTCGCCAAATCTGATGCTTCTGCCTGTTTAAGTTTGATATAATATTCTCTTTTTAGTGTTACTAACATCTTGCTGTCAAATATATCCCCAGATACTTATCTTTACGTGACTTGAATTTTCAAATAGAATCTTGCCAGTTCTTCCTTTTGTCTTATAAACATATTTTTTGACAAAACTTTGTCTTGTCTTTATTTTATTTCCAAGAGCCAAGGCCACCTTGCCATATGTCTCTATGCTTTTCGCAACAATTTTGGTGCGTTTCTAAAGGTTTTTCTAAAATAGAAACAAAGTACATCCGCAAAAGCTTGCAGTTTTAAATTCCTTCTTTTTTTAATTTCATTCCTTTTTGTATCTTTTCATCTCTAAATAATTCCTGTTTTAGTACTTCCAAGTTAACACAAATAGCAAATGTTGATAGTGGGCAACCTTGTCTTGGTCCTTTTTCTTATATTATAGTCTGTCAAGTTCTCCGCTCTATCATACCTTTTGCCATTTTGCCTTGGTAATATTAGCTTCTATTGGCTTGAATAATTTTCTGGCAAAGCCATACTGTTTTCAAGAATAATAACATGAATTCGGCCAAGTTCACATTGTCAAATGCCTTTTGTGCATCTAAAAATATCAAAAAGCCATTTGTTTTTTCAGGATGTGACCTCATAGTAAATTTCCAAAGTATCCCAAAATTTACTCTCATGTTAATCTTTACATTGTCTCTTTTGGCAAGAAATCCATTTTGGGGTCAGGATGTATAAAAGTTATTTAAATATTTTTGAGTCTTTCTGCTAGGATTGTGAAGCAAAAAATTTTTGTAATCTTGCATTTAGGTAGAGAAATAGGTTCTATAATATTCCTTATTTGGACTGGATCGGCCCTCCTCTCTTTGGAATAAGTGGTAATACAGGCTTTCTGACCATGATTTGGTTATTTCTTCTTTAAACATAAGCTTCATATCATAACTTCTTAACAAAGAAATTCAACGATTGCTTGTAATGTTTTATAAAATTGCTGCCGGGGGTGCATCCGGACCTGGTGCCCTTCATTCATTTTGCTTTCTTAAATGCTTCATTAGCTCCATCTTTTTTATATTGGCTTTCTAACACATTTTTTTTCAGTCTCCTTTAGGTATATTAGGTAAATTAGCATTCTGTAATACGCCTTTTACTCTTTCCTCATCAATATTCTCTTGCCTTATATAATTTCGCCATCAAAATCTCCAAATAATTCCTTCTTCTCTTTACTGTCAATTAGCAAATTTTTGACCTTGATCATCTCAATTAACTGCAAATATTTTCCTTGCTATCCTTTCCTTTCTCAGTTTTATAAATGCTAACCATCTAACCTGGTTTTGTTTGCCATCTTCAAAGTAGTTCCTGTTTAGCACCTCTAAATTTTCTGTGCTGGTTCTTCCTTTTCTTTTGAACCCATTTCTTGTGTTTAAATTATGTTCCATTTTTTAACTTGATATCTTTTTCTGTGCATTTTTCTGTAGCTCTTTTTCAAGTCTTTTAATGCCCCATTCTCTAAGGCTTGGAGGCCTTTTCCTAGTAAATTCCTATTCCTTGGTTAAAGTATAATCAGCCTCTAGCATATGCTTCATTGCACCCATACATTCTGGATGATGTACCTGTGTGTTCTGTCCAAGCAATAATGGCCTCGCCCCATAGGAAGGCACCTACCCCATGTTTAATTTGGTATAAAATCCAAATTAAACCCCTCCCCCCAAAATAAGGCCCATATTTAAACATGTGAAATGGGGGGGAATGCAGGGTGGCCTTCGCATTTAGAAAGTACTTGGCCTGCCCAGATTGTGCTGCCTTACTTTGGTGGGGGCACTTAAATACTGGGAAGACGCTTCCATCCACCCGTTTGCTTTCCCTTCTCCCGCCGCGGCGTTTGGCCGCAGCCAATGTGCAGCCAGTCAGGCCGGGCCTTATTTTTTTTTTGAACGCCCGAAAAAAAACGGCTAGGCCCTGTCTTTCGGGGTAACTTAATTCCCGCCCTTGCATCCTCGGCTGTGGGTGGGTGGCCGGACAGTTGGGGATGTTTCGGGAGGCTTCCGCCCACCGTGCTTTCCCTTCTCCTGCTGCCACGGTGTAGAGGAAACGCTGGTTTTGGGTGTTTGGGGGTTGGCAGCCACATGCTAGCCAGTCAGGGCTCGCTCGCCTGCAACCGGAGCCCCTGAAGGGACAACTTGGCTTTCAGGCGGCTTTCCATCGCAGCATTCGCAAGGGAAGTGTGCTCGCCCAAGGCGCGCCTCTCTCTCTCTCTCTCCCTGCAAGGTCAACGTCCTGGCGCTGCGGGCTGAGGGAAGGAGGAGGCTGCAAAATTATTTGCTTGCTGAGAGGGTGAGAAAGCTGTGGCTTTTTGCACAGCAAGCGAAGCGCTGTCGCCTGGGCAAGGATTTGGGAACGAGGGGCAGGAAGAGGCATGCACGCACCCGCGGCTTCGCTTTTCCCGGCTTCTGCCACGTGCCGCACGGCTCTGGTGCGGCCCCTGGGTGGGATGAATGGAGGGGATTCCCGGTTGGAAGGTTGCCTCTGCTGCCTGGTGAGAGCTCCTGCTGCCGGGAAAGGAGGGTCCACCTGTCAGCTTATCCTTGGGGGTGCCAGCAAGCTGAACAGGGCAGGGCCCCTCCTTGCGACGCAGAGCTCTCACCAAGGCAGGCGGCGCGCTGCCCCTGTTGTACGCCTCTGCTCATCCCGCAGGGCTGGCTGCGCAGAGCCTGTGTGGGCTGGGCAGAGCAGGGAAAAGCGAGTCCACTGGGTGCATGCAGTGCCTCCTCCTGTCCTCATTCCAAATCTCACCCGGAGCGAGCAGCGCTTCACTTGAATCTGCAAAGCCGAGTGCTTTCCTCAAACCTCTCAGCAAAAGAAGGAAACGGGTGCAAGTCTCTCCTCCTCCTCTCAGCCCGCAAGCGCAGATTGGTTGACCTTGCCAGGGAGCAGAGAAAGCGGGAAAAAGAAAAAAAAGCCCCTTGGTAAAGCACTTCCCCTTGGAAAGGCAGCAACGGGAGGCGCTGAAGCCAAAGTGTCCTCTCAGGGCTCCGGTTGCAGGGAGGAGCCCTGACTGGCTGCAATGTTGGCTGCACCAAACACCACCAGGTTCCTCTAACACCGTGGCCGCAAGGGAGAAGGGAAAGCAAGGTTGGCGGAAGGCCCCTGAACATCCAACGCTGTCCGCCACCCCACCCACCCGAGATGCAAGGGGGGGGGGGAATTAAAGTTAACCCCCGAAAAGACAGCCTAGCCGTTTTTTCGGGGTCAAAAAAAAATAAGGCCCAGCCTTACAAGTGAGAAACAACGGTATCTTTCTTTCTTATTTTCTCTAACGAAAAAGGCCAGTTTCTTTCTCCATCCACTGGTACGAAATCTTTTCCTCTAAAATAGTAATTATTTAATGGTCCATCTCGATCTTCTTTTTGTCCTTTCCATTTCATTGTCATCTGGGTTGTGGGGTCTGCCCCAAGTGCTTTATTTCACATATTTAATTTTTTGGAACTGTTAGATATTAATTCTGTTGACATCCATATCAATGGTCTATTTCTGGACCATGATGGATGGCTATTTAAATAGAAGGTATATTGTTTAATTTTTAGTAATTTCTTTCTCTCGCGTGTAATCTTTTAAGTTTCATTTCATCAATCATTTTTAAAAAAGATTTTGGAAGAGTGTCCTTCTTCTGTTTTGCTTTGTTGTTGTTGCCTTGTACAGTTCCAATTTATTTGTCCCTACAAGTCCATTAAAATCTCCCATCATACCTTATTGGCGATAGTTCAAGTGTCAATTATTTGTTCCAAATATGTAATTTTTTGTCAAAATTCTTTCTTTGCTTATCATGTCGGAGCATAATTTGCAATTAGGAGTGTTTTTTCATACTATTGTCATTAAAATTTTCCACCATAAATATTCTTCATCTTCATGCTGTATAGATTCAATTTTGCTGAGGGTGGA
>BHFT01058825.1:0-115598 GCA_004320025.1 Laticauda laticaudata
GATAGAGATAGAGATAGAGATAGAGATAGAGATAGAGATAGAGATAGAGATAGAGATAGAGATAGAGATTCAGAACTCTTTTGGAAAACACAGCTGCAAAGGCACAGGAGCTTTTGACCTTGTTACAATTTGATCCTCAGCAATTGAGACTAATTGCAGGACCATTGAGAGTAGCAAGGTCCTCTCAAAACATAGTTGAATGAGAGAGAAGAGCCATTGATCTTGCTGTGCATTTAAATATTGTTTTGGTTGATGGTTTTAAAGCAGAGTGCATCATCAATGGGGGGGAAACGCCATTGTTACCTTTGAAATCTTTTCATTTGATCCACACAGGACACACAAATAGATGCTATTTCTGTAGCTCCAAGAGCTGTGCGGATATCTGAGAGGGGATGGAAGGCCACCAGGAGAGTTTCGGGCTGAAAAGCTTTTTTTGAAAAATAAAAGCTGTCGATGACAAAAATCCCTTCAGTATTGTTTCCAAGAAACAGGCAGAAATTGCAAGCAGCAGGGGCTCAATTGGACCTCGCGATTTTGCTCCATCGTCAAAAAAAACCCAGGACACCTTCTGTGTGACTCAAGTAACACCCCCTATTATTTGGTTTCACTCTGCTTCCTTCTCTAATGAGCTTTCTTTTTCACCAAAGCCAGAAGCATCTTCAAGCCTGGCACTGAATCAAATCACAGTGGTGCCACTTGGTCGCAATTGAAGCATTTTCAGAGCGTGACGTCCCCAATCAGAGAAAAAAACAGAGTGGTTTGCACAGCTAGTAAGTGTTTCTCATCCTGGGGATTAGAAAGAAGAAAAAACACCAACCCACAGTGATCTCATAGTGTGGTGTTTGGTTGGCTTGGTGTTCTGGATTAAGTGCGTAGTAACACTTCACAGCTTATGCTTAGAGTTTAAGGTCATGACTTCTTCACCCTGACATAGATGGATGCTTTGCTTATGGACGATGCCCTGTCAGCTAATTGAATTTCCTTCTGGCTCAAGAAACATCTTTGCAAATGTTTTAGAAAGTGGACGGGAATATAAACAACTGTTGGCCAGAATCTCATAACTGATGTGGATTTTCTGGAAAGGCCAACCTTAAATGTGCTTTTAAATGTATCCTTTTCATCCAAAGACCCTGAGGTTTCCTCCTTCAATAAAGATTGTTTAGTTTAGTTTATTGTCATTGCACCTCATACAATAAAATTAAATACCATCTTCAGTATACATTATGACTATGAAAATAAACACAAACACACATCCTTCACATTCTATACATTGACAAGTGGCAGAATCTGGGGGTAGTTGAAAGAGGGATCAGCCTAGAATCTCTACCTAGACAGAAATGAAGTCGAAACTCCCTTGAATTACATTGATTGTGGAAGAAGATCTCCGTGATTTGAATGGGTCTTGGCTTTGATTTACACAGCACAGTTGAGGAAAAGATGAATGTATTCTATATACAAATATTTCAGATTTTCAAAAATGAATTTTAAGAAATGAGTTCATTGCACGTCTCCTAGAAATCCTAGAATGGATTTCCTGCATGCAGTACTATCAAGAAATTAGGAAGTCTGAAGTCCATGTTCCTTTTATAAACTACCCAACTGAACCTGCTTAACTTCAGTGATCTCAGGGTCTCTTGTCTTCTCAGGTTTGGCACAGAGGTGGGACTTAAACTTATAAGTTCTGGAGTCAGACATGACAGGACAGGGAAATCTTTACCTTTAAAGGAAGACCAATCTGGGGACAAAATACTTCTTATGTTCTCTGTTTGTTTTGACTCATAGACTCACAATGATGTCCTGAAATGCTCATCCTTGTGATGTGAACCACATCTTGTCTCCAGCTTGGAGTCAAACATCTGGAAGACACCTAAGAAGTTTATCCCAAAGATGATTTTTTTCGAGAGGCAACTGGATAGTCTGGTTTTCCTTTGAGGACATTTAGCTTCCCATCCAAGAAGCTTCTTCAGCTCTGGCTAGAGATTTGGCCACTTGGAGGTTTGTCTGTGTCCTCAGAGTCACATGAGTAGTGCAAATGAGTGTGGAGCCTTCTTGGAACTGCTGAAAGCATTGTGTTGTAGATGATGATACGATATAGATGTCCCTCTGTTGAGAGAGGGCTGTTCAGTTTGGAGCTTGATGGCCTCTTTGATCCTGAAGACACAAAACTCCAAGTGGCCTCGATGACCTTCTAAAAGGATGCAAATGACCAACTGTCTGCAAGGAGTATAAATCCTTCCATTCTCCACCAACCAGTCAGAACTGAAGAAGTTTCTTGGATGAGAAGCAAAACAACTTCAAAGAAAAACAAGAAAGTCCAGTTGCCTCTTGAAATAGCATCTTTGGGACAACCATGACCTGGATGATAGAAAATCTCCATAGACAATAAGAAGTTTATGGGGGACTGATTTTGAGTCTACCAGCTCCTGTTTCCGAACTGTTGTTATGGATTTATGCTCACCTCAAGTCAAATTGAGCACAGATCTTGCTTGTCCAGCTTGCTTTCCATATCTCTGAGATGGGACCTAAATTTCTTGATAGAGGACACATCATTCATGGATACTTTTGTGTGGTTTTATGGGATACTTAGTTTTCGACTGGCTTTGGATATTTCGCTCTATCCTTATCTTGGTTATTTCTACCGGCAGTGAAGTAATATTAAATTGCACCATCAGCAGGCATTAATTTGAAAAACACTTGGAAGGCAACATTTCTAATAGTATTTCTATCCTCAGTTGCATTAACAGAGGGATACAATCAAGATCTAGTGAGGTACTAATACCACTCTATAAAGCCTTAGTAAGACCACACCTAGAGTACTGCATCCAGTTTTGTCCACCACATTAATAAGATGTTGAGACTCCAGAAAAAGCACAGAGAAAAGCACATGACAGGATGAAATTAGGGCATTGGAGGCTTACAAACCAGTGCGGTGGGATTCAAATATTTTAACACATCCAGCCTATGGTGTGGAGCTTGGGTTGGTGGGGCATGGCTTGGGTTGGTCATAGTTATTACGTGGGAGTGGCAACGCAAAAAATACTCACATCAAAGGCATGGCGTCTCCTGCCTGGCCTCCTCATGACTTGGGATGTTGCAATAGTTGTTAAGTGGTGAAAAATGGTATAAAGCCACTTTTTCAGCGCCATTTGTGACTGTTGGAAACCGGGATCCAATTCCACAACACAAGCAAAAGTATCGCAGCAAAGGAAGAGTGGAAAAAAAAACATCCAGAGAAGTTCCTGGAGGCAGGAAGGTCTATCTCTGCCAAAATGGAAAAACAATCAAAGGTTAACGGGAGAGGCAGTTTTGTAAGCACATCAAATGTTTCTTCCTCCTTCCTTCTAGGATTAGGCCGTAATTTTCTTTCTAACAACCGGTTCTGCTAAAGGTTCTCTCCCGAACTGCTTAGAAAATGTTTAACATACCAGTTCCTCTAGCGAATAGATAGGTGTGAACCAGCTAGACGATCCCACTGCCCTCGCTTAAATAAAGGATATTGGAAGACAGTTAGCAGGACTGGGTTCGGCCTAGTCACGAAAGGAAAGACCGAGTAGGAAAGATGAGAATATCTGTGCTCCAGTAATTTGAAGGGCTCCAAGAGAGGGGAAGGTGGTCAAGACATGACTTCTACTAAAGCGGTTGTAAGCCAACAAAGAATAATGGGTTGAAACCTGAAGAGAGGAGAAGATTTGAGATTCAACCTGGAAACAAGGAGAAACTTTCTGACAGTGAGAACAATCAACCCATGGAACAGAAGTTGCCCTTGGAAGGTGTGGGAGCTTCATCACTGGAGGCTTTCAAGAAGAGATCACTTGAGACTTTCCTTTCTTTCCTCTGTAGAAAGTAGCTTGACAATACCCCATACACATTTTCAAATATTAACTGATATTTCTGTGAAAATAGATTAGTTCTTAGATATGGCATCTTTAAGCTATTTTTAGATATATATATTTTCTGGTGCTTTGTATTTATGTCAGGTCCCTTGAGTTTAGGAACTTAGACAAACAAATACAGCTAAGTATCTCCAAATAAATATACAAACTGTCATTTCAGGAATCAAAGACACGGGTAGATTTGAGGGTCGGATGGCGCCCCCTAGTGGCGCCCGAGCAGCACAACATTTTCAGAACGTGGTATCCAACTAACAAAGCAATATTTTAATGTTTAATCAGAAATATTTTTAACAAATCAGAAAGCAAATGGGTCTACAGCAAGAACATTATGTGCTGATCTCATATGACCTATTAAAGTTTCATACAATAATTGTTCCTCCCCCAGGTTTGACAAGTGAAAATTTAAACACAAATTAAATAAAAAAGAATAATAGATCGGCACAGATGTCTTTGAGATATAATTAACTCTGCAGTTTTATGAACTGTATTTTTGACTAAGTCACAGCTGGCTGGGTTCACTCAACCCAAATCCAAATAAAGTACATTTTCCTCTAGAATGTGGCATATATTTATATGGCTTGTTTATATTTGTGTACAACAGTGGTGGTATTTAGCTGGTTCTGACCAGTTCTGGAGAACCAGAAGCGGAAATTTTGAGTAGTTCAGAGAACTAGCAAATCCCACCTTTGACTGGCCCTGATCCCCATCTAATCTCTGCCTCCAAAGTCCCAGCTGATCGGCTGGGTCTTCTTTGGTTGCCTTGCACAGGAGAACGGAGCTGGAAAGCAGGTTAGTGGGGTTGGGAGGGAATGGGGATTTTGCAGTATCTTTCCCCTGCCACACCCACCAAGCCATGCCCACAGAACTGTAGTTGTAAAAAAACTTGAATCCCATCACTGGTGTACACCATGCAAATCTTCAACGTTGATTTAACTGAATAAACCAGGGCTAAGATAACCCGGGATGAATTTAACAAGCAAATACACCTTCTGATAATGTGGAGATCTGAACATCAAGGAAACCCTACTGGCCATTGACACCACAATACCACTCAGTATGTCTTTTTTCCTAAGAGCTAACTCAGGTATATGAGAGTCTACAACCTTCCATCAAGATGAAGCCATAACTACAGTCCTGAAAATTTTCTTTAAAAAAATATTTATTAGATTATAAAATAAGATACAAAATACAAAAGTAAACAGGACAACAGTTGGGGGAAATAAAGGAAAGAGAAATGAGGGAGGGATGAGGAAAAGAGAAAAAAAGCAGTGACTTCCAATCCCCCCTGTTTCAGTAAAATAAAGCATTGACATTAAATGTCAACTTTTTGCTTTTCTGTAGTAATATAGACCAGTCATTTCTATAAACACCTACCAATCTAACTGATAAAACCCCAAAATCAAAATGTCATTTTTCTTCCACCTCAAGTACCAAGTTCAGAAGTGGTGTCCATGTATCAACAAAGGCCCTTATATTCTTTTCTTTAATCCAAATGGTCAATTGATCCATTTCTGTCAATTCCATGCAGAAAAAACAATTGCTATTAACCTGCCTTCAATCAAGGACCTGTATCCTGCACAAGCCCAAAAGAGGGCTGTAAAAATATTTACAGACCCCTCACATCCTGGACATAAACTGTTTCAACTCCCATCCTCAAAACGACGCTATAGAGCACTGCACACCAGAACAACTAGACACAAGGACAGTTTTTTTCCCCAACACCATTACTCTGCTAAACAAATAATTCCCTCAACGCTGTCTATTTACTAAGTCTGCACCGCTATTACTGTTAATCTTCTCATCACTCCTTATCCCCCATCTCCTCCCACTTGTGACTGTATGACTGTAACTTTGTCACTTGTATCCTGATTTTTATTGACTGTTTCGTAGTTTGATTTGATTTATTATTGTACCCCATGACTATCATTAAGTGTTGTACCTGATGATTCTTGACTCTTGATGAATGTATCTTTTCTTTTATGTATACTGAGAGCATTTGCACCAAGACAAATTTGTTGTGTGTTCAATCACAATTGGCCAATAAAGAATTCTTACTCTATTCTATTCTATTCTAGTCTATTCTAGTCTAGTCTAGTCTATTCTAGTCTAGTCTATTCTGCAGCCATTCGTCCAAGATGGGAATTGAAATTTTTCCAGGGGGGTCTTGTTGGCTGCTCTACTGAAGAATTCAGTCAAGGTGTCGCAGATTCAAAAAAAAAGTGAAAATAGCAGCCATGTCCACACATTCAAAAACCTTTCCCCTTTTTATCTACGGAACACAAAAACATACATACCTGCTTTCCAGCTCCATTCTCCTGTGCAGGGCAACGAAAGAATACCCAGCTGATCAGCTGGGACTCAGGAGGTGGAGAATAGATGTGGATGGGGCCAGTCAGAGGCGGTGCTTGCCGGTTCTACGAATTTACTCAAAATTTCCACTACCGGTTCTCCAGAGCTGGTCAGAACCTGCTGAATACCACCTCTGGGTATAGGGTCTCCTGCTTGGGCAGGGAATTGAACTAGAAGACCCTTCCCACTCTGTTATTCTGTTAAGATACAATGGAGAGGAATTGTTTTGGTCAACTTGGAGTTTGGGATGAAATGCACACATATGGCCACAGGATGGCAGTGTTCCTCCACAGAAAGAACCCAGCCCGAATAATAAACTATTTTCTGCAACCCAAAGCATTGTAGCCTAGGTAGAATGAGCAGGCGCATGGATAATGAAAGCTTAAACCTATAGAAGGGTGGTTTATTGACACCTTCATTGCAATCCTACTGACTTCTCTCTACTGCTTTATCGAGAGTGGAGAAATCTTGCCCAAGATGGAAAGCAAAACGATGTTAGCAGGATCTGCAAAAATAGGGAACCTGCTAGTTGTCACATGAATAAAGATAATGAACAATGTCCCCTTGTCTGCTTTACATCTTTCGCCTTTTTTTCTATTTTTCTTTTCAGCTTCTTCTTCTTCTTCTTTTTTTCCTTTTGGTTGTTTTATCATTTTTACTGTTTAAATATACATGTTGATAACCTGATTACGAAAAATAAAATAAAATAATGATGAAACCTGAAGAATCCCTAGGTTAACAAAAAGTAAAACAAGGATATCGATCTGCCTTTGGGAGCAAAAATGATTTTGCTTTTTCTCCTTGCGGAGCACTTAAAGCCTCTCCGCTGAGCAAGAGTTAAAAAGAGGAAAGCATCTGGCTTTGCTGTGATACAAGAAAGGCAGAGAGACGCTCTTCTAGGTTTGCAGCAACCGGAAACCTCGGAGGGCACCGAGGCTGACGACCTATCAGAAGACGGCAACCGTTCCAACCGCAGGGAAATGCTGAGTCATGGAACAGATGATGTTGCAGGACCTTGGACAGCTCCCGTCTAAGGCCATGCGCCTGAGAAAAAGCGTCGTAACTCTTGGGAGTCTTAAGAGCAAAGCTTTGCGAGAGTCTTGCTCCAGATGTGGTTTTTTTTTATTTTTATTTTTATTTCTATTGCTTTTCATTCATGAACGTATGCAACTGCCTTGACTATTTTTTTTAAATAAATAGCTAAAGGTGGCGAGCATACATGATATCCTTTCCTCCTTCCATTTTCCCAAACAAGGAGATGAGTTGGGATGAGAGAAGTGACTGGCTTTCATGCCTGAGATGGAACTAGAACTCACCGTCTCCTGTTGATTGGCTCAAAGTCACCCAATTGGCTTTCACACTTAAAGTGGAACTAGAATTCACCGTCTCCTGTTGATTGGCTCAAAGTCACCCAATTGACTTCCATACCTAAGGTTGAACTAGATTTCACCGTCTCCTGTTGATTGGTCAAAGACACCCAATTGGTTTTCATATCTAAGGTGGAAGTAGAACTCACTGTCTCCTATTCATTGGTCAAAGTCACCTAATCATATTTAAAGTGGAACTAGAATTAATTGTCTCCTGTTGATTGTCCCAATGTCACCCAACTGGCTATCATACCTAAGGTGGAACTAGAATTCACTGTCTCCTGTTGATTGGCCCAAAGTCAATGTCAGCATTCCAGCAAGCCTCCATTCCAATCAATAACTCCAAGACAAGCATAATCTCAAAAGTACCTTTATTAGAATAGCACCTAGCACATCTGTGGAATCTCGAAACGAAAAGTTTCCTGGACTTCCCACAATGTCCCAAACTACAATCCATCCCCTGTTCTCCCATCATCACATCACATGGACCAATCATGATCTGTCCCAGTGTAAGATCCTCTTTTCTCTGCTGTGTCACACTTAATAACCTTGAACTAAGAAAATAATTGCATTTTGTCTACTTAGAACTACTTAGAACTGGCTTTCCTGCCTAAGGTGAGAATAGAAGTCACCATCAGTTTCTAGCCTGGTGCCTTAACCCTGAGACCCAACTGGCTCTCTCATGTGGTTGAGCTAGCATCCAAAGCTGCATTAGCCAGGGTTGTTGTGATTTGTATTTCTAGATCATTTGGAGAGCTAAAGATTCTCCATCCCTCCAGGCATGAATTTCTGGACCTTCTCTCCCTCATTTCTCAACCTGCCTTCTCCTTGTGTATGACTTGTGCTGATTGTGCCTGACTCTGACAAGAACTAGTCTTTTGCCTGGAGGAGGATCCATTCCTTATTGAAATCAGCCAGTTTGGAGATCTGAGCCCCCAGATCTGGATAGAACTTTTCTAAAACATCCTAATCCATCAGCAATGTCCCAGAAATTTGGCTTAGGGTAGTGGCAGGGAGTTCCTGTTTTGGCTTGGCTCTGCTCAGCCCAGTTCAGATCTGATGATAAATGTCTAAAACATAAAAACACTCAAGGCATTTTTCCCCTTATCTGCAGGAATCTGGTAAAAGCACCAATCAAGAAAATTATCTTGCAGGGAAATTCTTGGCAAAGATCTCATTATCGAGTAAGAGAAAGTTGGGCTCAGCCCCAGGATCTCTGCTACACCACATGTGTGGAAAAAAAGCAGGTCATTCTCACTATGGAGGGCTTCTATGCCAAACGCCATCAGTACAGGTAGTCTTCGACTTAAAACAATTAAGACCAGGATTTTTGTTGCTAAGCAAGGCAGTTATTCAGTGAGTCATGTCTGATTTTAAATTTTGAGCCCCTCAAATATTGGAACACTGCTATCATGTCACCCCTAGTCCTTCTTTTCACTAGGTGAGATGTACCCAATTCCTGCAATAGTTATTTGTATGTCATATTCTCCAGTCCCCTAATCATCTTGATTCGATCCCTCTGTTAATACTGCCTAGATTGCATTAGGTTTTTTTTTTTTTCCCTCTTGGGAGATTTTTTGGATTGGGAAATTGAGGAGGGGGAAACTTCAAAATAACAAGCTGGAGTAACCAGAAACGGGAGCCAGAATCCAGAATGTCCAGTATGTGAGTTCTGCCAACACGGCCATGAGGAACTGAGAAGGAATTCTCAAGCAACCAGAAAATAAGCAAATTCCCCTAAGAGGGGATCTTAAGGAACAAAATCTAGGAACAAAATCTGGAAATTGAAGGATCCTTGTCAGCCACAGGCTCTAAAATAACCTGCCTGCAATCAACAATAGAACGCTTGTTAATCTACATTGCATTGTAAGGACCTGCCAAATTCTGTAGCTGAAGTATTTTTGTATCTTGATCAGTTTGGGTTTGTTTGTTTTTTCCCTTCTGCTGTTGATGCTGCAAAGACAACAGGCCTCGTACATTAGGCTACATGAGATTTTTAAGTCCTTTATAAACCAAGCCAGCTTTGGGGCTTCTTTAAATATTTATTAAATAGATGGCAAAAGAAAACCTATCCTGAAAACACCCTGTCTTGGGGAGTGTTTTTTTCAAGAGCATTAAAGGGGAAACAGGTTCCTTAATGCAGCTACAGATAAAATCTGACCCACTGGTAAACAAATCAGTTCTTCATCTGCCAAGCATGAAACAATATTTTTTGGGTGGGAATCTCCATCTTGAAAGCCTGCATATCCACTGCCAGTCAGTGTGGGCTTAATGGGTAGTTATATTCAGATTCTGACTCAATAGAAGATTGAGTTTTATGTATTTGTTTGATCCAGCCAATGAGATTCAGCACCTCTTTCAGCAAACGCAAATATCGAAGGCAGCACATGGTAAGGCTGATATTACTCATCAATTTCCCAGCAAGTCATCTGCAATCAAATGGCTTCTGTTCCCCATATTAACACATGATGCACAGACACCTTATTTCTAAGATTTATAATCTATCTTAACTCTTTGGGTCCATTGCAGTTGGTCCTTGACTTACGACCACCATTGGGATGGGGCATCCATCGCTAAGTGGAGCAGTTTTTGTGTTGCCCTGATGTTGAGACGTTGGAAAAAGTTCAGAGAAGAGCAACTAAAATGATCAAAGGCCTGGAGACTAAACCATAGGAAGAATGGCTGCAGGTGTGGGGTCTGGCTAGTCTAAAGAAAAGAAGAATTAGGGGTTGACAGGAGAGCAGTATTTCAGTATTTGAGAGGCTGCCACGAAGAAGAGGGGGACAAATTATTCTCCAAAGCAGCAGAGGACAGGACAAGAAATAAAGTTGGAAACTAATCAAGGAGAGAAGCAACCTGGAATTAAGGAGAAACTTCCTAACAGTGAGGACAATTAATCAGTGGAATGGCTTGCCACCAGAAGTTGTGGGTGCTCCATCACTGGAGTTTTTAAGAATAGACTGAATAGTCACTTGTCTGAGATGGTACAGGGTCTCTTGCTTGAGAGTCCAATCCAGGGGGCTGGACTAGAAGACCTCCAAGGTCTCTTCCAGCTCTGTTCTATTCTATTCTCTATTCTCTTATTCTATTTCATTCCATTCCATTCTTATTCCTTATTCCTTATTCCTTATTCCTTATTCCTTATTCCTTATTCCTTATTCCTTATTCTTTATTCTCTATTCTATTCTATTCTATTCAATTCTATTCCATTCCATTCTTATTCCATTCTTATTCTCTATTCTCTATTCTATTCTATTCTATTCTATTCCATTCCATTCTATTCCATTCCATTCTTATTCCATTCTTATTCTCTATTCTCTATTCTATTCTATTCTATTCTACACTATTCTATTACCTTTTATTGCCATGGTCTTTCAATGAATCCAGTTTCTCCCATTGACCCAGCCTGGAAGGTCACAAATGGTGATCATGTGACCACAGGAGGCTGCAGCCATTGTAAGTACATGCTGGTTGCCAAGTGCCCAAATTTCAATCATGTGATCACAAGGACACTGGGTCTGTTGTAAGCTCAAGAACTAGTCATAAATCCAGGGTGGGATGCTACCGGTTCTGCCCGGTTCCATAGAGCCAGTAGCTCTGAAGAGCAGCAGATACCGAACCGGTTCTGCGTTTGCTGCTGTTTGGCCCACCTGCCCGCCTGGGTTCCTACCTATCCTTTATTTACTGCTTTTTCAACCTCAGCTACTTTGCACGGCACAGCTGAGGTTGAAAAAGCAGGAAAAAAGAGCTTTTCCAAATGCTGCACACCCATGTGCAGCACTTGTCAGCTGTCCAGGCAGCACAGTTTAAGGTCTATTACACATGCATGCAGCATACATCTGGCATGTGTGTGCATGAAGAGCACAAGCACATGCAAAACGTAATCACCAAACCAGTAGTAACACCATTTGAATCCCACCCCTGCAAAAATCTTTTTGTTCCATACTGTTGATGTGGAGCAGAGGTCTCCAAACTTGGCAGCTTTAAGACTTGTGGACAGGGGTGGGATTCAAATTTTTTAACAACCGGTTCTGTGGGCATGGCTTAGGTGGTGGGCGTGGCTTGGTGGTCATGTGACTGGGTGGACATGGCATGGTGGTCATGTTATTGGCTGGATGTGGCCAACTCAATTTCACTCACATCGAGGCACGCGTCTCCTCACCTTGCCTCTCATGACTGTGGGGATGCTGCAACAGTCGTAAGTGTGAAAAATGGTCATAAGTCACTTTTTTCAGTGCCATTGTAACTTTGAATGGTCACTCCACACAAGCAAAGTACCAGCAAAGGAGGGAAAAAAAACTCCAAAGAAGTTCCAGAGGCAGGAAGTCTACTCCTGCCAAGAATGTAATAAGGGTTAACGGAGAGGCAGTTTCTGTCAGCAACACCAGAATGTTTCCTTCCTGCCTTCCTTACAGGATTAGGCCAGTAATTTCTTCTAACAACCGGTTCTCCGAACTGCTTAGAATGTTAACAACCGGTTCTAGCGAATAGGTGCGAACTGGTAAAATCCCAGCCCTGCTTGTGGACTTCAACTCCCAGAATTCTTGGAGACCACTGATGTAGAGGTTAAAGTGCAGCATTGCAGGAAAATTCTGCTCACAGCCCAGAGTTTGATCCTGATGGGGCTCCAAGTTGACTCAGCATTCTATCCTTCTGAGGTTGGTAAAATAAAGACCCAGATTGTTGTGGAGGGCAAGATGCAAAAAAAAATAAAAATGCTTACACTGTTGATTTTCTTTGAAGCTTGTGTTATTTAAGATTTGAACGACAGTGTTCATCGGTTTCTACCTCAAAAGAAGATAGGAAAAAGTCACTTCCATTTTCATCAGCCAAGCTCAAAAAGGCCTCCAAGAACCGGAAGCTGCAAGGTGCCTCCCCTGGCTTAGTGTGTGCTGTGATCTCAGCTAATTGTTGCTCATTAAATAAACAAACCACAAAGGTAGAATGGGAAGAAGAACATCATGGCTTCAAAATCTAAGGGACTGGTTTGGACTAAACTCAGCAGCATTTTTTCATGCGGCTGTTGATAAAAATAGGATTGCCAACATGACCACCAACATCCGATGATGGATATGGCACAAGAAGAAGAAGAAATAAAACAGCAAAGAAGCAAAGCAAACTAGAAAGCCTAAGTACTTGTCAGAAGCCATAATGACATTAAAAGGACAACTGGTGATATTATTTGTGTTGTCGCACAAAAAAAATATTGTGTTAGCATGGCTGAGGCAATTACTAAGTCAGATCATTTGCAAAATGAAACCATGAAAGTTTATTTATTTTTATCCCACTGTTATTGCTTTTATAAATAACTCCAGGTGGTGAGCACAATGCTCCATCCACCTCCTATTTTAGGGCAAAATTTCCCAACTTGGCCACTTTAAGATAGGTGGACCTCAACTTCCAGAATTCCCCAGCTAGCATCCTTGGCAGCTTCAAGATGATGGACTTGTAAAGATGATGTAAATTTTGCTCAAGGATTCTGGGAATTGAAGTCCACCTATCTTAAAGCGGCCAGGGTTTACTCTGAAGCAAGAGAAGCTCCAAAACTCCAGCCCTGGCAAGCGGAGCGCTATAACGTTTAGGTGTGTGGTTGTTATTCATAAGCAGCGTTGAATCATTTGGAGATAACTGAATAAATATATGGTTGAGCTTTACCCTGATTAGTTCGGCTCACCACGTCTTTCTCTTTTTTTCATGGTTAGGCTACTTCCTGTTGGGTTTTGCGCAATTGTCTTTTGGTTTGTGGGTCAGTTAGAGGTGTAAGGACAGAAAGGGCAGGAAAGCGTTTGCAAAACGAAACCAAAAAATAAATAAATAAATAAATAAATAAATAGATGGATCGTCCTATTGTCTTTTCTTATACGTATCCATTTCATGTATTCAAAACCATGTTTATACTTATACCTGTTTTCTCATACTCGCTTGACAGAATAAAAATAAAGCGAGAGAGGAAGGGATAAAAATAGAGGTACACAGAGATCAGACAGACAGACAGATGATAGATAGAAACAGAGAGGAGGGAAGCAGAGGAGAGGAGAGGAGAGTTCAGCGCAGTTTCTCTCCCCTCTCCCCTTCTTCCATTCCTTTCATTCCTTTCATTCTTCTCCGCCCAACCTTCCGGCGGCGGGCGACCGCTCTGATCTCCTTCCCGCGCGCGACCCCGAGAGGGTTTTCCCAGGGAGGGCTGGCAGGAGGGCGCGCGGGGGCGCGCTCTGCCCTCGCCCTTCTCCCGGGCTTCCCTCGCGCGCCGCGCGCTCCCCGTCGTCTTCTTCTCCGCCTCCGCTGCTGCCGTTGCTGCTTCCACGAGAGCGCCCGCCTGCCGTGCCGTGCCGTGCCTGCAAAGAGGCTTCCCTTCTCCGCCGCCGCTGCTGCTGCTGCTTCCTTCCTGGGGTGGCGGGGCGAGATCTGAAAGGCAGGCGGGCCTGGCCGGGTCGTAGCTCTCCCTTCCTCCTCCTCCTCCTCCTCCTCTCTTTCTGTCTCTCTCTCTCCCCCTCTCTCTTTGCGCACAGGAGGAGCGGAGCAAGCCAGGGAGCCCTGCCCGGCTGCTGCCTGCCTGGTTGGCTGGTTGGCTGGCTAGCCAACGAGGCCGGGCGTGATGCATCTGCACCAGGTGCTCACTGGAGCCGTCAACCCGGGCGACAACTGCTACTCGGTGGGCAACGTCGATGACACCCCGTTCACGGTAAGGGCGCGGGGAGGGGAGAGGCGAGGCCAGCCGGCAATCCCGAGGCCCCCAGGAGGAGGAGGAGGAGGAGGAGGAGGAAGAGGAGGAGGGGAGGGCGGGCCAAGAGATTGATGATTAACCGATGAATCGCTTGGAGGGGAGGGGAATTGGGGGGGCTCTTTCGCTGCCCGCTTGGCGAGAGCGCCGCGCCAGGTTTTCCCCGCAAGGCTGCGTTCCAGGGCCGGGCAGCGTTTTGCACCAAGCAGCATCAACAGCATCACTCCCGAGTTCGGGAATTGGGGGTGGGGAGAGGGAGGGGAAGCTCGGGAGGTGCTGGATCAGCTTTACTTCGCCTCCTCTCCCCTCCCCTTCCCGGGACACACGGAGTACACCGTACGGCCAACGCACCTCCTCCGTGGGCATCTGCGCAGGCATGGGGGGGGGGGGGNGGGGGGGGGGGCAATGTTGCCTGCCTGTGGAGATTGAAGGTGTGCGCCTCCCTGGGTGCCACTGTGTCAAGATGTGTGCACACCCCGAGTCAAGTAAATTGTCAAAAGAAAAAATAGTCCCTCCTCTGTCAGAAAATTGGCCTTCTGTGGATGAATAGCCTACTTTCCCTTTACTTGCAGATCAGGGGATGTTAGTATGGGGTATGCAAGAGGAAAATTGTACATGGTTGTGTATTTAGGTGGGAGAAGTGGGGCTGTGCAAATAGGCTGTGTGTGTGTGTATATGTATGTATGTATACACACACGCCTTCATATGTTGGGGGCAAGAGAGAAAATGCATGCTGGTGTATTTGTAAATAACCCATTATGGGCTGTAGAGAAAACGAGGTTAAATTTTTTTCCCCTCCCAAGAGATTTACCCTGAGTGTGCTTTTGTGTGTTGTGTGGATTTTTGGGGGGGATCAGAGAAAGGTTTTTGCTCTACTGGTACTCAGGGAAAAGGTGGGATAATTTGGGAAGGTGGCAAAAGTGTTGGGAGAGAATATGGCAAAAGTTATTTTCTCTCCCAACTCTATCTGACTCTGTGGTTTCTTCCCCAAACCCCAAAAACTTTAACCTTAGACTATCTACTGTTGACCTCACCCCTTTCCTAAGAGGTCTGTCATAAGCGTACCAACGTGCCTACTACCAACCCTGTCCAATTGTTTCTTTTTATTTTTCTTATGTGTATCCATTTCATGTATTCATAACTATGTTTATACTTATACCTCTTATCTTATAATCGCTTGACAAAATAAATAGATAGATAGATAGATAGATAGATAGATAGATAGATAGATAGATAGATAGATAGATAGATAGATAAAATAAAATAAGTTGTCAAATGCCAAAAAGTACACTCCACTCCTTCGGATATCTGGACATGGTAGTTTTGAAAAGACAAGGCCGAGTGGGTCTCAGCCCTAGAGATGGTGGCTGCTGGTGCTATGCGTGTCTTGTGATCTTTCTCCCCAAACAGGAATCACTATCTTTAGATAAGGAAAGATAAATATACCTGAAGATTGAAAAGGAGTCCTGGTGAACACTTCTTTGTGGGCCAAATTTGCACAGAGCAGATAAGGCGGGATTTCCAGTTTTCAAAGCCTATTGGCCAAGTGGCATTGAGGCTAATAAGAGCAGAAACCAGATAGTGCTAGGTTTATTTATTTGGTTGGTTTGTTAGCTTGTATTCTGCTCTTATTATTTTTACCAACAACTCAAAGCAGTGAACATACCCAATACATCTTCTTCCTGTCTTCAACAGCAACCCAACCCCAAGGTGGCTTGGACCAAGAGAGGATGAATGTGCCAAAGTCAGCCAGCTGGCTTTCCTGTCTTAAGGTGGGACTAGAACTCACCATCTGCTGGTGATGGACCCAGAGTCACCCAGCTGGCTTTCATGGCTAAGGTGGGACTAGAACTCACTGCCTCCTGGTGATTTGCCCAAAGTCACCCAACCAATTTTCATGTCTAAGGCAGGACTAAAACTCACCATCTCCTGGTGATGGACCCAAACTCACCCAGTTGGCTTTCGTGTCTAAGGTGGGACTCGAATTCACAGTCTCCCACTTTCTAGCCTGGTGCCTGAACCATGAGACCAAACTCAATTGGATTCCCTGATTCAGAGATATTAAGTTACAAGGCCTTCTCTGTATGTGTTTCTAATGCAACAAGGATCCTAAGACACGTATGCTAGATCAAACTTGGCAAGTTTAAGACTTGTGGACTTCAACTCCCAGAATTCCTGAGCTAACATGACTGGAGGAGGAATTCTGGGAGTTGAAGTCCACAAGTCTTAAAGCTGTCCAGTTTGAAGACCCCTTTGCTAGATGGTTATGACACCTAGCCAGCCTTGATTGTTTTCAATGCTAAGTAGGCTCAGCCTTAGTTGCTGTTTGAATGGGGACCACATGAAAAATCCATGGCTGTAGCTAGATTGAAAAAGAAAAAAAAACAAATTTAGGCAAATGGCAGACCACTTCTGTCTTATTGTCAAGATGATACAGAGACAGGTTGAGACAAGTTGAGTTCGACTGGAAAAAGTTATAACTGGGGCAAGATTATTATATATTTAAAAGTTTCACATTACCCACAATAAAGAAATGGTAGGTGAAGATGAAGGAACTTGCTGAGATGGTTAAATTGGCTTTCTTGATTAGAGAGAAGGCAATATTTACAGTTATGACTGTCTGGAAACCTTTTATAGACATTTTGCACACAACAGAACAAAAATACTGTTGTGGTTTTGATGATTAGGAAGGAAAAATTGACAATTAGAAGAAAGTGAAGCTTTTTTGCAATCATAGAGATAACTTTTAAAATTTTATTTATATTTGCTGCAAAGAAAATCAGAAGGTTCTTCTTTCTATTTATGTTTTTTATTTCTGCACATTTGTGTTTTTCTTTTCTTTTGTTTTTTTCATCCTGTGTTAGTTTGCATTGATTTTTATGATCTCTTTAAAACTTTTAATAGCATCTGTATTTTTAAAAGTGGGAAAAGATAACGTGTATCCACATACATCAAAATATAAAGGTGTTTTACTAACTGCAGTAACATTCAATCACTTTTCAATCCTGCCTAAAATGCAGCTTTGTTTTGTTTTAGTCTCTGTGGTGTTTACTTGAGTTTTTATTCTGAGTTGCTCTGAGAGCTTTTTGCTTGTAGGAGAAAAGAGTGTATTTGAGAAATAACCAAATGTGTACTTCTGATCCTTCATTTAATAACAGGATCTAGGAGAATAGGAAGGATTTCACTTATTTATTGAAGAAACGGCTTAATTCTGATTCAATAAAAAGATTTTGGCCTCTTTCCTAATGAAGCTATTTGGTTGCAAACATCTTCTCAAATGCCTCTTTTCCTTGATTGTGGTTAAGCTGTTTCTGTGTGATATAAAATGGGATATTAATATTCCTTTCTAAAAATGAAATGAAAAGGAAGCAAAACCCACTCTGAACAACTTCCCAACAAGCTTTGTTTCTAAGTATTTACCAATTTGTAGAGTTATACCATTAAGAGCAATTTTTAGAATAATGTTTTTCAAATTTCAGGAAGTTTAAGAGATGTGGACTTCAACTCCCAGAATTCACCAACCAGCAGCCTGAGAATTCCAGGAGTTGGTGAATTCTGGGAGTTGAGAAACACAACCTCAAAGGGTGAAACAGGACTATCTTGATGTAGAAAGGCTCTACTACCTGTTGTCCAAACTATGCAGAACATGGTTTTCATCACTAAGTCAACCTGAGGCCCTGTTGATTCATCTTTTTAGGATTTCAGGAGAGCGATGTCTTTCAGAGTCATTCAACAAAGCCATGGCCATACTCTTTGGGACTGAAGAGAAACAAATTACAAATTCTCTCTCTCTCTCTCTCTCTCTCTCTCTCTCTCTCTCTCTCTCCCTCTCCCTCTCTCTCTCTCTCTCTTTTTGCTGCTGTGCAGTTTTCTTGACTTCTAAAGACACTGGAGGTCACGACCAAGTTGGACATTCCTTGGCCACTTGTGCCAGCCGATGTCATCTCTTCTAATGCAGGGACCTTCAGCTCCAGTTCCAGAGGTGGTCTTCAGCAGGTTCTGACTGGTTCTGGAGGACCGGTAGCGGAAATTTTGAGTAGTTCACAGAACCGGCAAATGCCACCTCTGACTGGCCCCGCCCCCCATCTATTCTCTGCCTCCCACTGAGTCCCAGCTGATCAGCTGGGTCTCCTTTTGTTGCTCTACACAGGAGAACAGAGCTGAAAAGCAGGTTAGTGGGGTGGGGAGGGAAAGGGGATTTTGCAGTAACCTTCCCTCTGGAGTGGGTTGGGAGTAGAGATTTTACAGTAGATTTTACCTTCCCCTGCCATGGCCACCAAGCCACATCTATCAAGCCATGCCCACAGAACCGGTAGTAAACAATTTTGAATCCCACCACTGTCCAGTTCATAATATAAATGAACTGCATTGTGTAGATGCTGGAGAGAGAGAATAGATAACATCCTTCCTTCTCTTCTCTCTCTCTCTCTTTATCCCTCCCTCCCTCTCTTTCTCTCTTTTTTCCTCCCTTGCTGGCATGAATGATTTCCCACATTTTCATCAGATCAAAATGGGTAGGCTCTATTGCAGCTCCAGATGGTGGATGGGATGACGATTTGCGAACAGCCGGCCAGGAGCTGGGGGAGATGAGACATCAACTGCGTCTCATCTCTTATTCTTAGCCTCAGTGTCATAGGTTCATGAGACTT
The DNA here is from genome assembly GCA_004320025.1 of Laticauda laticaudata. Classification (NCBI taxonomy): domain Eukaryota; kingdom Metazoa; phylum Chordata; class Lepidosauria; order Squamata; family Elapidae; genus Laticauda; species Laticauda laticaudata. The sequence goes on from BHFT01058825.1 coordinate 18,980, forward strand.
CTTGGTTAAAGAACAGGAAGTAGTGTAAGGTCGTGGTTGATCAGAAAGTGTAAAGCTAATTATGACAGCGATAAAATCTGTTGAACCAGAAAGGATAATGCTGTTGATTAAAGTCTTTGGGTGACTGTTCTCTTTCAGTAATACTATTTTTTTGCTTTCTTCGGTTTGATAGCAATTATTATTTCTGTGCAGCATGCCATTTCTAGCAACAGAAATTGGGTCTTCTGATGCTACTGAAGCTGCAGGTCCTCGATGTTTAAATTTTATACTGGGCTAAAGGTCAGAATGCACAAGGAATTAAAATAAGAGATGTAGGGCACACATGGTACTCAACTTAGTTTCTTCTAAAGATGATGGACATCCGTTCCATCAGTGATGACCTAGCATTAAACCCCATGATCTACAAATGTATTTATTTTAATGCCCAGGTGTTTGTCACAAGCTAGAGTGACATCAGAATGACAGCCAAAATTACATCACTGCACAAATAGCAATGTGGTAATACAGCAAGGGGTGGGATTCTACCAGTTCGCACCTATTCGCTAGAACTGGTTGTTAACAGTCTAAGCAGTTCGGAGAACCGGTTGTTAGAAGAATTTACTGGCCTAATCCTGTAAGGAAGGCAGGAAGGAAACATTCTGGTGTTGCTGACAGAAACTGCCTCTCCGTTAACCCTTATTACATTCTTGGCAGGACTAAACTCCCTGTCTCAGGAACTTCTCTGGAGTTTTTTTCCCCTCCTTTGCTGGTGCTTTGCTTGTGTGAAGTGACCATTCAAAGTTACAATGGCACTGAAAAAAGTGATTTATGACCATTTTTCACACTTGCAGCATCCTCACAGTCATGAGAGGCTATGCAAGGAGATGTATGCCTCGATGTGATATTGAGTTAGCCATGCCCAGCCAATAACATGACCACCAAGCCACACCCACCACCTAAGCCATGCCCACATAGCTGGTTGTTAAAAATTTTGAATCCCACCCCTGAGTGCAGCTGATGCAAGCATATAAGTCAGAACATTTGCAAAATGAAATGTTTTATTTTTCAATATTTTGTATCCCATCTTTATCAAGACAATGACCATCCCTAATATTCCTTCCTCCTCCTATTCTCCCCACCCCAACAAACCCCTTCAGGTGAGTTGGACTCAGAGAGAGTGACCAGCCCAAGGTCACCCAGCTGGTTTTTCATATCTTAAGGTGGAACTAGAACTCCCAGTTTCTAGCCTGGTGCCTCAACTACCAAATTAAACTGGCTCTATTTCCCACAATGATGCCAGAACAGTAGTTCCAAACTTGTGGAACTTGTTTGAACCCTACATGTGGTTGATGATATCTCTAGGAACATGTTTCATTGAGAACATCTGATGATCTAGTTCTTTGGGGAAGCAAGTTCATATTTGCATATAAAGTCTGCACAGTCATTGAATTTGGATCTGGCCAACAAAGTACCACTCAAAACTGGAAGGGATGGTTCTGTAACACAGCCTAATTTGCATGAAAATTGCTGATAAACTTCAGACATCATGCAAGTTCTTTGAAAACTAGTCTGGGTACAATCCTGGAATATCTGAATAATTAAATCCATGGCAACAGTAGAAAGACCTTAAGGGAAGTCAGCAGCTAAACTCCTGTTAACTTTCTTTTCTTGTTTTCTTTGTTTCTTGTAAGCTTTAGTTTTCTTATTTTCTAGGTCAAGGGTCTTCAAATTTGAAAAGTTTAAAACTTGTGGACTTCAAATCCCAGAATTCCTGAGGTAACATGACTGGAGGAGGAATTCTGGGAGTTGAAGTCCATAAGTCTTAAAGCTGTCAAGTTTGGAATAGATAGATAGAGAAAGAGAGGTAGAATAGATAAAGAGAAATAGAGTAGCGTAGTGTGGCGTAGAATAGAATAGAATAGAATAGAATAGAAGGTAGAGGAGAATATAGAATAGAATAGAAAAATCAAGAATCGAATCAGAATAGAATAGAATAGAATAGGGAGGGTAGACAGAGAAAGAGAAGCAGAACAGACAGAGAAAGAGACAGGATAGGATAGGATAGGATAGGATAGGATAGGATAGGATAGGATAGGATAGGATAGGTAGGTAGGTAAGTAGATAGAAAACAGCAAGGTTCTTCAAACTTGGCAGCCTGAAGACTGATGGACTTCCCAACTCCCAGAATTCCTGAGCTAACATGACTGGAGGAGGAATTCTGGGAGTTGAAGTCCACAAGTCTTAAAGCTGTCAAGTTTGAAGACTCCTGTCCTAGGTTCTTCTTTGTACAGGTAGTCCTCGACTTACAACAGTTCACTTAGTGACCGTCCAAAGTTACAATGGCATTGAAAAAAAGTGACTTATGACCATTTTTCAAAGTTACGCCTTTTGTAGCATCCCCATGGTCACGTGATCAAAATCCAGACGCTTGGCACCTGGTTCATATTTATGAAAGTTGCAGCTTCCTGGGCTATGATCCCCTTTTGTGACCTTCTGACAAGCAAAGCCTATGGGGAAGCCAGATTCACTTAACAACCGGGTGACTGATTCACTTAATGACTGTGGTAAGAAATTTAGGACTCAGCTGTGGTCATACGTCAAGGGCCATCTGTACTTTCCTCAGATCTAGTTGGGGACACTCAGTCCACTCCATCTATCCCAACCACCATGCCCAGAGATGATGGAAAGCAGGGACAGAAATAGATACCAGTTGCCCGTACACCTTGGTCTATGTCAGTGGTGGCTAACCTTTTTAGGCTCCTGTGCCAAAAATTGTGCGCACACTTGCACACTCGCACTTGTGTGCCAGCACCCAGAAAGCAATGTGAGCCCCCCCCACACCCCTACACATGCGCGCGTAATTCCCACCCATCCAGCCACCCCCGCTGTCCCCTTACCTGCACTGCGCCTCACAGCTGATTTTCAGCCAGTTTGAGGCCTTTTTCGGTCTCCCAAAGGCTTGAGGAAGACTTATGCAGGCTGAAAATTAGTCCCATTTTGTCACTTTCGATATTTTCAAAAAAATCAGGAAGTGATGAAAGGGGCTTAGTTTTTGGCCTGCAGAAGCCTTCCTCAAGACTTTGGGAGGCCTAAAAAGGCCTCAAATCAGCCAAAAATTAGCTGTGATGCATGTGCATTCTCAGTGAGGTAAGTTTGCCTGCAGCTCGTGTGCTGGCACAAATGGCTCTGCGTGCCACCTGTGGCATGAGTGCCATAGGTTCACCATCACAGGAATATGTGATGACCTGGAGCGTGGCACAAAGGCAACACAGCAGATAATCAGTAGGAGTCCCTTTATTAGCTCCAACTTTTCCCCCGATGTCCAGGTTACTTTCTGGCTGGAGAAAAACTCTCCCAGGACCAGCCTTTGACTGCAGAGAATTAAATCCAAAACATGGATTTAACTAACTTTAAGGCCAGTCAAGCCAAGCTGAGGTCATTAGTTTGGCAGAGCAAGAATTCCAGACATGAAGGCATGGCAAAACTCACATGGTTGGGAAGACGCCAGGAACACAGATAAGCAACAACAACACAAGATAAAGTTACATCTGCTCCCAGCAGCTGCTGCAGTCAGCATTCAATTCTTATAAACTTTCATTCCCAGGTGTGGCTAATGAAGGGAATCAGGGCCCTTTCCTCCCCCATAAGCCATGCAACCNGCATTCAATTCTTATAAACTTTCATTCCCAGGTGTGGCTAATGAAGGGAATCAGGGCCCTTTCCTCCCCCATAAGCCATGCAACCCAACGTTGCTCTCTTCTGCGTTCTGCATGCCCTAGGATGAAGAGGGGGTGGATAGGCCTGGGGCTTCCTTTGAACTCCCTCTCCTTTGTTCTGAATCTCCCCTGCTCTGCCCAGCCTCTTCCACAGCCAACGGAATCACACTCCCACTTCCTGTCAGCTGTTCGCCTTCCTCCTTGGATTCAGACTCTGACAGGGGCATGACAGTCTAGGTGTACGTGAGCTGCCAAGTCAGTGCCCTGCTTTGTGAAGTGATGTGGGTGTGGGTGTTATTTTTGCAACTGTTTGAAGGCAGCTAGGGATCACTTGCAATGGTGTTTGCTTCCAACTGAGGTTTATCGGCATTATAATTTTGTCGGTTGCATAATATCTATTCTCTGCCTTGAATCCTACAAGTCACTCTGGGATTGTTTACAAAAAGTAGCGTGCACCATCAGCAAGAATAGAAACAACGGAAGAAAAAGTATCTTTCGTATTGAAAACAATAGCAATAATGCTTCAGAACATCAATGTGTTTGGCATCTGAGAAACCTCTGAAGAAGTCTTAACTTGCGTCGGGGTAAAGAGAGGATCTGCTGTCTGTATTATTTAAGATGTGGTGTCCTTGGGGCCTCGTATTTTATTTATAGCTACTATCCGTGATGCAGTTTAGACTGGGGAATTGAAACTTCCCAGCAGAAAACAATTCATTTCAGTGTTGTGGCCAGGAAAACTACACAGGTGTGAGACACTGGGAGTCCAATCCAATTCAAAGACACATTTACTTTTTTTTCCACCCCCAGAGGCCATCACTCTCCTAAACAACTAATTCCCACAATACTGTCAAACTATTTATTAAGACTATATTACTATTCTTCTTCTCATCTTTCCTATTACCTACTGTATCTCCTCCTACTTATGACTATAACCTTGTTGCTTGTATCTTTATGATTTATATTGTTTATTTAGTTTCCTAGTGTGGTTTTGATTGCTTATTCAGTATCCTGTGACTATCATTAAGTGTTGTATCTTATGATTCTTGATGAATGTATTTTTATGTATACTGAGAGCTTATGCACCAAAGACAAATTCCTTGTGTATCCAATCACACTTGGCCAATAAAGAATTCACTTCTACTTTACTCTACTCTACTCTACTCTACTCTAATTCCTTATTCTATTCTTATTCCCTATTCTACTCTACTCTACTCTAATTCTTTATTCTATTCTTATTCCCTATTCTACTCTACTCTACTGTACTCTTATTCCTTATTCTATTCTTATTCCCTATTCTATTCTTTAAGCGAAAGCACAGTCATAGCAATTGGTAGTGGAAAGCCAATGTTAGTTGACTCTGAAAGGCTAAACCTTTACAATATATGAATGGGAGGCCAGCTGGGAAGGTTGCAACTTATTCTGTGCAGTCATAAAAACATCCCAGGAAAATGCAACAGTACATCACTTCTATAATGCCACCCATAAAAAAAACTGATTGTGTTCACGGAACCCCAGGAGTTGAGCTCAGCTCAAGAACGTCTATCCTCAACCCAACGGCCATAATTGGGATCAGAACTTCCATTGCTAAGCGAGGCACTCATTAAGTGAGTTCCACCTGCTACTATGACCTTTTTTGCTACAGTCATTAAAGAAATCGCCCCAGTCATTAAGTGAATCACATGATCATTTAGCAAATCTGGCTTCCCCCACCCCCGACTTTGCTTGTTAGAACCTGGCTGGGAAGGTCTTTAGATTAACAGAGTTGGAAGGGACCTTGTACGTCATCTAATCCAACCCCCCCCAACCCAAGCAGGAGACCCTACATCATTTCTGACAGATGGCAATCCAGTCTTTTCTTGAAAGCTTCCATTGATGAAGCTCCCACAACTTCCGAAGGCAACTTCTGTTCCATGTTCTCAGTGTCAGAAAGTTTCTCCTTATTCCCAGGTTGAATCTCTCCTTGTTCAGTTTCTATTCATTATTCCTTGTCTGGCTCTCAGATGCCTTGGAAAATACCTTAACCCCTTCCTCTCTGTGCCAACCCTTCAAACATTGGAGCACTGATCTGATGTCTCCCCTGGTCCTTTTCTTCACTAGACTAATCAGGCTGAGTTCCTGCAACCGTTCATCGTTCATCGTATGTTTTAACCTCCAACCCCCTAGTCATCCTGGTTGCTCTTCTCTGCATTTTTTCTAGAGTCTCAGCCTCTTTGTTTAATGGTGTGGTGACCAAAACTGGATGCAGTATTCTAGATCACCAGACACCAATTTTAATCACGTGGCCACGGGGAAGATGCAAACGGTTGTAAGTGCAAGGACATAGGTCATCAGTCATTATTTTAATTGGAGGCCACCTGTACCTTTTACTAAATGTGGAGCAATCTCCATCCTTGAATTGGGGAGGTTTTTGTTCCCCAAGCTTTTTGAAAAATGTCATTTTTTTTCCCTGCCTCTGAGGATCTTGCAAGTCATTCTGCTTTTTCTGGCAGCTTGCAAATTCCATCTCATTTTTCAACTGGCACTAAATCTATGTGGGTGGTTACGAGGCTTTGTACTTTGGGCTTCTGCGAAGCTGTCTGCGCTCTGCAGTCGCTGCCTACTGCTATTGTGAAGGTTGCAGAAACACATTTTGGTTTTCCTCGCTGCTTCTGTTCTTTTGCAAACACCTTTAAGTTTCTTTTCCTACCACCTCTGCCTATGAACCAAAAAAAATTAGTGGTCTTGCTATTCAAATGCAAAGAACCTGAACAGAGTAGGAAGAACGAACATGATGTTTCACGAATCCTTAGAACTTCCTGCAACTATGCAAATGTTTTGATTTTTTAAAAACTCTTTTTTTTAATTGCCTTTGCATACAATGCAAAATGTATTAAAGGCTATAATTCCCAAACATGTGCAATCAACAAGTATTGCTTTTCTAACTTACTGTACAGCATTAAAGTCCAAAAGATTATATTTGTTTTGATTCAGTTTTAATGGTTAGAAGCTTCGCCAGCATTAGTAAATATTCAGTTTTGGTCACCACGATGTAAGAGAGATGTTGAGACTCTAGAAAGAGTGCAGAGAAGAGCAACAAAGATGATGAGGGGACTGGAGACTAAAACATATGAAGAATGGTTGCAGGGACTGGGTATGTCTAGTCTAGTGAAGAGGGTTGACATGATAGCATCATCCCAATATCTGAGGGACTGCCACCAAGAAGGGAGTCAAGCTATTCTCCAGAGCACCTTAAAAGCAGGACAAGAAGCAATGGGTGGAAACTAATCAAGGAGAGAAGCAACTTAAAATTAAGGAGAAATTTCCTGACAGTTATTCAATGGAACAACTTGCCTCCAGAAGCTGTTAATGCTCCAACACTGGGAGTTTTTGAGAAGAGATTGGATAACCATTTGTCTGAAATAGTGTAGGGTTTCCTGTCTCAGCAAGGGGTTGGACTAGAAAACCTCCAAGGTCCCTTCCAACTCTGTTAGTCCATTCTATTCTATCTTTTTTTTCCCCTACTTCTTCTCTAGCGTGGCTTAAATATAACCAGACCCACTCTTTAAATACCCACTGCAGATCAGGACCGTATTGATAATAACTCAGAATAGGAAAGCAAGAAAACTGTCAACAGAAGCAGAATGTTTTCAGCCTGAAAAATGACATTGCTTGCAGTTCAAGGCTAGGCAAACAGTTGCATAGTCCAATGCCTGTCAACGTGGCTGATAGCAAAGGATCGTGGGTATCGTAGTCTTTAACGACCTCTTCTGTGGACAAAGATGCCTGCCTTTATAGAGTCTGCACAGAAATTACTTCATCCGAATATCGTAAATCGGTCTCGTTCTGTCTTAAAAGCATTGGGGAAAATTGGACCTAGGAAAGCAGGTTGGCATAGTAGTTAAGGCATCACGTTAGAAACCAGGAGATTGTGAGTTCTAGTCCCACCTCGGGCACAAAGTCAGATGGGTGACCTTGAGCCAGTCACTTTCTCTCAGCCCTAGGAAAGGAGGCAATGGCAACACTTCTAAAAAACCTTACCCAGAATATTACAGGAACCTATGCAGTCTCCAAGAATTAGACACAATTCAATGTAAGGAAGAAAAAAAAAAGACATTGGGGTTAATTTTTGCTGATTTACTTTGCTGATTCTGCCTCGGAATAGCAGCCCCTTTGACTCAAAAGGGGTCATAGAACAGGCATAGAAGTGTTGAGTGAGTTTAAGAAGAACAATAGAGTTAAACATTTTTAATTCCTTATAGTACAATATTCTTAGCAGAGATTGCATTATTGAAAATCAAAAGAAAAAACACAGGTTGTGTTTTACAAACCCTGGAGGTGTATTAAAGCAACAGCATTTTGGTGCAGGGATACAGTGGCTCAGTGGCTGAAACGCTGAGCTTGTTGATCAGAAAGGTCGGCAGTTCCGCGGTTCAAATCCCTGGTAACGGAGGGAGCTCCCATTACTTGTCCCAGTTTCTGCCAACCTAGCAGTTCAAAAACATGTAAAAAAATGCAAGTAGAAAAATAGGGACCACTTTGGTGGGCAGGTAACAATGTTCCATGCGCCTTTGGTGTTTAGTCATGCTGGCCACATGACCACGGAGACGTCTTCAGACAGCGTTGGCTCTTCGGCTTTGTAACAGAGATGAGCACTGCTCCCTAGAGCTGGAAAAGACTCGCACGTATGTGCGCGGGGAACCTTTACCTTTGCCTATTCTTGGTGCATCTAATATTTAAGAGCCTTAGAAGGAGTTAAGTTAAATTTATGCTCTTCTCACCAGGTCTTTTTCAAGCAAATATAGACAAAAAGTTTCTTTCCCTCTTCCTTTTGTACATTTCTTGTAGGCTTATGGCTCTGGGTGTGATATTGTCATCTTGGCCAACGACTTCGAATGCGTGCAAATTATTCCTGGTGCTAAGCATGGAAACATCCAGGTCAGCTGTGTGGAATGTTCCCAGCAAGGCAGGGTAAGAGATTTGAAATCTTGAGGTGTTCTCGTGCTGTTAAAAATAGTCCTGTTTTTAAATATCAAGGTTGAAGCTTGCAGTGAAAGTTCCATCCTCTTAAAAAAAAAAAAAAGATTAATTCATTTCTGGTCGAATCGCTCGTTGGTGGTAAGATTGTTAAAAAAATATTTGGAGATGCTTTCTTCTTTCTTTTCTTTTCCTCAATGTTATATTGTGGGTTTAAATGCAGATTCGCTTTTTGCTTTTTCTCTCTGCTCAGATTGCTGCCTCTTATGGAAACACTGTGTGTATTTTTGAGCCCCTGGGGGTAAATTCTCATAAGAGAAATTGTGTAAGTATTATGTGGTTTCTGCTGTCTTTTTTACCTTCCACTGCTCATGGATTATTTCTTTCATAATGTCGTTTTTAAGATTAGAACTACATATTTCGCAGCTCAGCTCTTATGCTTAGCTTTTTTGGTCTGAAAAATAATACTTTCCAGATCCTAAGAGCATATTTAAGTTGACCTGCTTTTGAATTTTTTTCTCCAACTTCCCCGATACTTTCTTTCCAACCAGGACCTTATATAAAATCTAAAACCATCTCACATGCTGGTTTGGAAGCAAAGCTGAGAAGTAGAAGGGAAAACAGGTGGGAAGAAGGAGAATAAAGGGTCATGATCCATAGTGGCGCAGTGGTTAGAATGCAGTACTGCAAGCTACTTCTGCTGACTGCTGGCTGCCTGCAATTTGGCAGTTTAAATCTCACCAAGCTCAAAGGTTGACTCAGCCTTCCATCAATCCAAGGTCGATAAAATGAGGACCCAGCTTGTTGGGGGCAAGAGGCTGACTCTGCTTAGAGAGGGCTGTGAAGCAATATATAAGTGCTATTGCTATTACAGGTAGTTCTCATTTAATGAATACTTATTCAGTGACCATTTGAAACTACAAAATACTAACGGTTGACTCCACTGATTGGCAGCTGTTGCAGTATCTCTGTGATCATGTGACCATGATCTGGATGCTTAGCAACCAACTTGAAAGTACTGTATATCATAGCATCCCTCATCATTTGTGGCCTTCATTGCCAGTTTGCAATAAGCAATGAGAAGGCTAGCAGGAAGTTGCAAATCATCACTATGTGACATCATGCTTAACAAAGGTGCAGGATTTGTTTAATAATGGCAACAGGAACTGCTGTCATTAAGTGGCACAATCAGATGACATTGTACTCTATGATTGTTGCTTAACAATGCACATTCCCGTCCCAATTGCCATCGTTAAGTGAGGATTACTGCATACCTACATTGCATGGATGTTACAACCTCTAGGAAGATGCATTGGACTTTCACTCCCTTGAGCCTTTGGCCATAATTCCTTACGAAAGTTGAACTTCAGTGCATTCAGTCCATTATGACATGGGTAAAGTGTCAGCTGTCAAGTGAAGTTGGCTGTCGTAAAAGGTCTAGAGAAATGAAAAGTCTGGAGTAAGGAGGTATTAGAACTTCCATCTAGCTATTGCTCCAGACCCAGAATGTTTGTGAAACTAATCCATCTGATCTATGATGAGAGCTAAAGATTTCTCCACGTTGTTATGGCCATAATCATCATTGACTAAGTCACACCGTTGATCAGTCTACATTACTTTGGGTAACATAATAGCCTATGGGATTTTATTTGACGGGTCATTGCAATGCTATCAAAAAATGCTGAACATTGAATAGATGAATAACTCACTCTAATCACAGAACCTTACAAAACCAGGATATAATAAAATTTGCAACCAGAACCAATTTTATGTGGGCATTCTTACTGTAACTTCTCTACAATGAAGAGAATGCCTGTCCTTAAAGGTAATATTCATGTAATCATCTTTTTTGTGCCCAGGAATGTGTCTCTTTTCTCTCTGTGCATGACTTTTCTACGCAAATCTTTAATTTCACTCCTCCTAATTAAGCAATGGGGCATCAAGCTAATATTCTCCGCCTTTTTCTTGATGTACTAAGAATTAGCTATTCATGGAGAACAGCGGGAGTGTTTTTTTTTTATCTCAGAGCTGTGATTGTGTTCCATTTCCAAAGGTGCTTAATTTGCAGATGTGGTTGGCATTCATTATTAGCACTGAAGTGTCCTCTTGGCCAACAGTGATTGCTTCATTCTATCCAACAAATTTAGTCCAAAAAAAAAGGAATGATGTCTGACATCATTTGTTGTCTCCAATGATTAATTTTTGCCCTTGTCCCACAGCAACTCAAGTGTCAGTGGCAGAAAACTGGACAATTTTTCCTCACTTCCATGACCTTCAACTTGGCATGGGATCCTCAAGGTAACGAGGTGTTAATGTGGTCACGTATCAAGGTGTATAGAAGTGCAAGGAGTTAATCTAGGGCAGGGGTCTCCAACCTTGGCAACTTGAAGACTTTTCTGGCTGAGGAACTCTGGGAGTTGAAGTTCACAAGTCTTAAAGTTGCCAAGGTTGGAGACCCTTGATCTAGGATGTCACCTTTAGGGGAAAATTTTTTGATTCCCATAGTGTAGAAGACAATAAGAGTCAAAAACTCATTCAGGACTCCATTATGTATATGTTTTTGGGCTTGATATGATTGTGAGACTAATCCATTAATTATACTATCCATCTTCTACTGCTAACAAAGTAGACTGTGATCCACAAAGGGCTGCACACTAATAACATATGGTAGCTTTTCTGGAGCCTCAAATTAATTTTAGGGTGCCATATAGAGAACTCTTAATGTGAGCCAGGAATTGCAAGCATAAAAGCTCAGAAGCACAGGCTATTTTGAGTGAGACCATATTTGAAACACCAAGAATCATTTCCTCTTTGGAGTGACAACTTTTTCCACTTCCGGCAACGCACAAACCACACCTCAAATATTCACATGGGGGCCAGTTTGGAGGAAGCACCAAGTTTCATAGAGAAACTACTGTGTTGCTGAATTTCTTTGCGAACAATGAACGGGGAGGCTCATGTGGTTAGTACATTGGCCTGACAATTGTCAAGCTTGTGTTTGAGACACGGTTGATGCTGCGGGATGGGGGGAGCTCCTGTCACTCACTCCAGCTCCTGCCAACCCAGCAATTCGAAAGTGAGTGACTTGAGTAGATGGAGAGGTACCAGTTCAAGGGCAGCTAAATGGGGACGTGAAAGGAGCTCCCAATGGGCGCCCCCAGGCCAACGGTGATATCACCAGCTTTCCACTTGGAAGCACTTCGGAGCTACCAACGGGAATGTATTAAGTAATATTACAAACAATGATAACCAAACTACTTCCTGTGTTAGTAGAATTATTTTCTTTGTGGAAATGTATTTATTTTTCCTAGTATATTTTTTTTCCTCCCATATTATCTCAAGCTATATCAGATAAGCAGGCTGTTGTAGAAGCTGAGACATAATTGGTCATCTGTTCTGTAGTCTTTAAAACATCCTTTGCTCCCAGGGAATCGCTTGCTCACCGCAACAGATAATTTACAGCTGTGGGCCCCTCCTGCCAAGGATGTGTTGGAAGAAGAAGACGAGGAAGGAGAAGATAATCCCAACCTCGGGGTCAAAGATGAGAAAATCCACCCTGTTCTAAATGATTGGAAATGCATCTGGCAGTGCAGGTAAGGAAAAAGAAAAAAAACAGCAATTAGCTTCAGGAAACATTTGTGTCTTTAGCTTACTTGCGATCCAGTCATCCAGATGGGATTCCAGATTTGTTGCTAAAAAAAACCCAGTTCAGGATAGTAAAAAAAACATTGATAGGAAGTGTTGCTGTTCCTCCTAATGACTGTTACTGATCATTGATGCAAGTCTGTTATTGAACTGTTTCTGATACTGGACTTTGATACTTGGATTATCCCTGAACTGAAAACTGACTGCTTTACCTGTGGATGACTTGGAATACTTATTTTGGAATTTGCTTAAACATTTATTGGAAGTAAAAAACCTACATGTACTGTACAGTGTATCTGTGTACTGTGTGTGTGTTATTTTCACTACTCTCACTACATCTCCCTGTATGCACTCATTCTCCTAATGAGGAATTACCTCAACAACCATTTCCCAGTGCATTTCAAATTGCAAAGGGTTTTCTTCCAGAACGAGGCTATTTTAAAAACCTCAGCTTCTTCAGAAAGCCAAAAAGTTCAAACATGCTGCAGGAACTTCTCTATCCATGAGCCATGGTGGCCCAATGGTTAGAATGCAGTATTGCAGGTTAACTCTGCCGACTGCCAGCAGTTCAATCCTGACTGGCTCGAGGTTGACTTGCCCTTCCCATCCTTCCGAGGTCAGTAAAATGAAGAGAAGACTCAGATTGTTGTGGACAAGATGCCGACTCTGTAAACCACTCAGAAAGTGCTGTAAAGCACTATGGAGAGGTATATGAGTCTAAGTGCTATTGCTATTTCCAGTCCTTTTAAAACTAGAGTTTGTCAGGAACTCCAACCATCCCAGCAAAGAGTTGGGAGCCATAAGTTTTAAGAGACTCTGTTTTACTGGGGGGAAAGGAGGGAAAAGAAGCTATGTCTGGCTTCTTGGGATTTTTGTGTCAGCTGTTTGCTTTTTAAGAGGGAAGAAAAGGTACTTGATAAAAAAGAAGTCAATAGTGCTCCTTTTCAGACTGCTAAACCATGGAGGATTTGGCCCCAATTGTACATTTAATCTTAATTTGTTAAATAAAGCACAGTTAGGTGTAGCTTCATACAGATCTCTCAGTACTGTTTGACTGACAAAGTGTCAAAATTGCCGAAGGAACAAAGGCACTGTAACTATTCCACCGAGCTACCCAAAAAGATTTAGACTATATTCAGCTTTGGCAATGTAATTAGTTTTTTAAAAATGCATCATGTTGGGCAGCAATTAATTCTGTGTGGATAACAAGATTTTGAGTGTCCATGACAACAGCCTGACATGGATAACCTACCTTGACATTATAAAGTTTTGCAATATTTATAGCAATAACTATTTGAAACGGCGATAGCCTTTGAAGTTGAGAATTCCCTTTTTGGTTGTTCTTTAGGACAGCAGTTTCTGTCCACTTGATGGAGTGGTCGCCGGATGGTGAATATTTTGCAACAGCTGGGAAGGTAAAGGGCTTTTTTTAAAAAAATGATTTATTCCTGTTTTCAATCAGTCGGATTCTGAAGTACATTAATTGTGATCAGTAAAATGAATGAAAAACTGCTGGTGACTTTCTTCCACTGCAACACAGAGTACCTTAACTTATTGATATAAAGGGAGGAAGTCAGTGCTTTCTTTTTTCTTTCCATCTATGCGAACATTCATGGGTAACTCATAAGCATTGCGATTAAATAACTCAAGTGGATGTTCTTGGGAGCCGAGTTCTACTTTGGCCAGAGAACATTTCCACTCTAATTGCTGTTATTGCTACTCACTTCATCTGACTTACCCTGGAAGTTGTGGCAATTAGCTCAGATAGATAATGCAGGTTTAAATGTAAAAAAATGTAAATTAGATTTTTTTTTAATGTAAAAGAAAATGACCCTCGATGGTGAAATGTAAAAGACCACTAATGAGGCCAAAACATTGATCTTCTGGCTTGAAGAGGAAGTCACTTTTTTGTAAAAGAATGGGGAACTTCCTGAAGCATTCTGATGCAACCATACGTGATACATATATGATCAGCCAAATTCCTGAATTTCCTTCCCCCTCAGATCCTTCCTCTCAGATGGTTCAATTGAGAACCAAACACCGAGATGCCACTTATGGCAGATCATTTGTGGCTCCCTTGATTTGTATCTGCCTAGATGTGGTTTCTTCATATCTGTTATCTACAACCAGAATAGGCTGAGCCCAATGGCTGATCACTCTCTGTCTGCCAGTCATGTTTTATTAGTCAGGTACTTTTTGAAAGCAAGCACTTTCCTTTTGTTGTGTTTGGGGAGTTTGCTTTATTAGCTAAAGGTTCTTTAGAACATTGCCATTTGCCAATAATGGTTTAAGGTTGGAGAGTATAAGGTTTTGCTAGTCCAGGGGCTGCACCAGCATGGCAAGTCAACACTGGTACAGCCAGAACTTGTTTCAAGGAAATGTTCAAGGACCATCAATACTTGAAATGGGTACTTTAAGCTTCAGCAAGCCAAAAGCACTCATGTTGCACCATAGCCTGCTTCTAATTAAAAAAAAAATACAGACAAACAAGGGCTACACTCTTGGACACAACTATTCTGAAGTTGAGGGTGAAAGGAAGAAGAGGAAGAGAAGGAGACAGCAAGGTGGATAGAATACAGAATTCAGCATAACAGTATTGGAAGGGACCTTGGAGGTCTTCTAGTCCAACCCACTGCTTAGGCAGGAAACCAACACTTCAGACAAATGGTTATCTAATCTCTTCTAAAAAAAACTCCCAGTGTTGGAGCATTTACAACCTCTGGAGGCAAGTTGTTCCACTGATTAATTGCTTTAACTGTTAGGAAATTTCTCCTTAGTTCTTAGGTTGCTTCTCTCCTTGGTTAGTTGTTCCCCATTGCATCTTGTCCTGCCTTCAGGTGCTTTAATAGATTTGGTTACAGTGGTAATGAGTTGCACCCTTGGAAAAGCCAAAGAGCTAGATGTGGGACAAGTCATTCTGGGGAAAATCTTTGCTGTCACTATGTAAGGACTCCAACAGAGCGGACACAAAAACATATTTGTTCATCTAAAAATGCTTCACCATAAGTTAGACCTGCTATGGGGCCACAGAGGAAATAACCCCACCGAGTTTTCTCTTGTTCTTCCTTTCCTCCTACAATATACCACCTGTTTGGAGATGAATGGAGATGTTGAATGACTAAAAGCATCAAGAAGAAGGCTGGTCTCCATTCTTCTGCCTCTTGCAATGTTGCTTCAATCCAGTTCTCACAAGACTTCGAAATGCAAATGACCTTTCTCCTATTGTTTTATTCAGGATGACTGCCTCTTAAAAGTCTGGTATCCCATGATGGGCTGGAAATCGTCTCTACGTCCCCAAGAGGGAGATGAAACCAAAAAAACATCTGCCTCGACCCACTTTGCATTTGTCTACCTTTCACATCCCCGGGCAGTGACGGGGTTTTCATGGCGACACACTAGCAAGTTTATGCCCAGGTTAGTGTCAGCCTTGGACGCCATTCCTTTCTGCATGCAACTCTAAAAGACCAGAGAAATATTTTATGAGTTGACACCCCCCATGGATTGTGATCCGACATGGTCTTTCTTTGTATTTGTTCTCCTCAGGGGGTCTGTTTGCAATGTGCTCCTGACTTCATGTCAGGATGGTGTTTGCAGGCTGTGGGTGGAGACGTTGTTGCCCGAAGATACGCTTTTGGGAGAGCAGATCTGTGAAACCAGCACGTCAAGCATCAGTTCCAGCACCAGCTTCTCACATTCAGGAAGGCACAAAGACAACATTCAGCATGCTTTGGAAGTATGATGAACAAAATAATTGAGTGTCAGATGCTCCCTTTTATTTATCTGGAATTAATATCATCTCTCAGTAGTAGAGATTCAAAATCAGCAATGTCAGAATCTATGAAAGTATCTGTCTGTCTATGTGTCTGTCTGTCTGTCTGTCTTCCTTCTGCTGTAACTTCCTTCTTTCCACTGTAACTTCTTTCTTTCCTTCCTTCCTTCCTTCTTTCATTTCTCTGTAGTTTCCTTCCTTCCTTCTGCTGTAACTGCCTTTCTTCCTTCCTTCCTCTGTATCTACCTTCCTTCTGCTGTAACTTCTTTCCTTCCTTTCTTCCTTCTGCTGTAACTTCCTTCCTTTCTTCCTTCCTTCTGTTGTAACTTCTTTCTTCCTTCTGCTGTAATTTCCTTCCTTCCTCTGTATCCTCCTTCCTTCTGCTGTGACTACTTTCCTTCCTTTCTTCCTTCTGCTGTAACTTCTTTCTTTCTTCCTTCTTTCTGCTGTAACTTCCTTCCTTCCTCTGTATCTTCCTTCCTTCTGATGTAACTTCCTTCCTTCCTTTCTTCCTTCTGATGTAACTTCCTTTCTTCCTTTTTTCCTTTCTTCCTCTGTAACCTCCTTCCTTTCTTTGTAACTTCCTTCCTTCCCCAAGATGTGACCTCCAACTAAAAGGTGGACAAGATAAGACACCAGGCCAAATACCTCCTGCTCCCTAGTCATTAGTGACATCTTCTCTGTCTGTTGCTAGTTTAGCCCAATTTTAGCAAGAAAACTGGTTTATGTTTCAGAAGTGCATATTCACTCTGGATTAAAATGACCTTCCTGATGGGGTTTTGTTCTGCTCTTTTTTTAAAAAATACTTATTTTTTTTAATCTTCTCTCCTGATCTTCCTTCTTTTCCTCTGCTTCAGACAATCCATCATCTGAAAAACCTGAGGAAGGGTCAGCGAAGATCTTCAGTGCTTATCACTCATGCAGAAGACCTACCCAACCAGTTGGGAGTCCATGAAGTGCAACGCCATATCTCTCACCATGCTAATGCACTCTGCCATTTCCACATAGCTGCAAGCATTAACCCCAACACTGGTGAATTCTGTAATTGTATTTTCTGCCTATCCTACAAAGTAGATGTCAGGTTTCCAAGTGTTGAAATCCATTTAAAAAGAAAAGAACAAAGTCCATCTTCCAAGACAAATTCTTTTATATTTAGGAAAGCATCAAATTGGCAAAGTCTGTGGTAACTCCGGATCAGATACAACCCAGAATTACCCCACAATATTAGAAGTTAGAAACAACCTCCAAAAGTCATGTTCTCCAATAGAAGTAATTCAACGTTGCTTGATGTCATAAATCTCCACCTCAAGGGACCAAAGCACAACAGCTCGTTTTCCCACGGGAAGAAGAATCACCTAGCCTAAACAACTCTATTTCTACTCCTCCCCCCCTTAAGAATGTGGCTAGCCCGAAACCCTTCCCCCATAACTGCCAAAGTAAGAAAAAGAATATATACTAGCCTAACTAAAATGGCTACATGTAGGTCAGTTTCGGGTTTGATAGTAGAAGCTTGTCAATCTTTCCTCTATACTCTATGTATGCTAAGCAGAAGAATTTAGCTTTCTCTACAGTACAAGATCAGGCTTGGTGGTGCTTCAGATTTTGCAATGGACTTTTAAATTTAGTACTAGCAGTACTCTTAGACTTATATAGAGTGGTGCAGTGGCCTAGAAATGGAGCTGTCACCTCACAATCGGGAGGCTGTGAGTTCGATCCTAGGTAGAGGCAGATATTTCTCTCTCTGGGCACAAGGAGAATATATCTGCTGAATATAACTCCACATCGGTGACAGGAAGGGCATCCATCCAGGAAACACTCAGCTCCATCAGTTGCCCAGACTTCACCCCGCAAGGGGTTATGGGATTGTTAAAAGAGGATGATGAATAATACTTAGATTTATATATCATAGTGCTTTATAGCCCTCTCTAAGCGGTTTACCGAGTCCGCATATTGCCCCCAACAATCTGGGTCCTTGTTTTACCAGCCTTGGAAGGTGGAATCAACCTTAAGCAGGTCAGGATCAAACTTCTGGCAGTGGGCAGAGGTTGCATGCAATGCTGCATTCTAACCACTGCGCCACCATGGCTCTTAATTTATACAAATTTATTTGTTTTACTTATAACACTTATTAATCGGCCATTTTGCCACATGGTATCTCTGTGCAGCTTATGGCCTTAAAAGATAAAATTGTATAGTTTATAATAATATAGATATAAATTCTTTCTCCTGTCTTGTATAATTTCCTCAGCGTCTCAACCGACAGTCTTTAGTTATTATTTGCAAATTGCGGTTCAGCAGTAGCTTTTGCTTTTAGGCTTGGAGTGCAGAGCAAACTCCTTGCAGGATGACTTAAAAAAAATTGCAGAAGGAAAAAAAAATGAACAAGAGGAACAGGGAGCGAGGTGGAGAGTATTACTCAAACACATGCAATTTGTCTCTTTGCTGCTTCTGTCATTTTATTTTTTCCCCCTTTTTGTCATGTTTATTTTGCAAATAAACATATGTGTAGGCTTCCCCTGCCTAGATGTCTTATGTACACCCAGTTTCAATGACTAGTGACCAAGGACAATAGTTGCAGATGTTGAATTTGATAGCTTGTGTTAATTTCCTCTTAAAAGCAGGTTTGGCACTGGGGAAATGGTTGATAACTGTTCCAAGCTGTTGTAACATCCTTTTAAGGAAACCCATTTCCCAAGTGCCTAAAAACATTGAATAACTTCATAAAAGTCTAAATCAATCTGGGTTTTTTTCCACCCCAAACTGTCCCTTCTTCAGATATTCCGCCGGCTTTGGTGAAGACTGCTTTTAATTTTGACGAAGGCAGCGAAGGCTTTGTGGTTCATTGGCTAAATAATAAGGAATTCCATTTTACATCCTCCACGGAAATATTTATGCAGCACTTACGAGAACTGGCAGATCAGCAGATGAAAGGAGCAGGAGAAGATGTGTTTGAAAGAGGAGGCGAAGCAAAAGAGAGAGGCTTGCTCATGAAACTTGATCATGGTTAGTTGCAGATTTGTCTCCTTTCCTCAACCACCCGAGTAGTTGTAGCTGAGGATGAAGATGGTTACACTTGACTAATAATATTGCTTTGACTTCTAGTCCTTGACAGTTCATTTGCTTCAGTAGTGGGATTCAAAAAATTTTTACTACCAGTTCTATGGGCGTGGCTTGGTGGGCGTGGTGTGTCTTAGTGGGTGTGGCTTGGTGGGTGTGACAGGGGAAGGATACTGCAAAATCCCCATTCCCTCCCCACCCCACTAACCTGCTTTTCAGCTCCGTTCTCCTGTGCAGGGCAACCAAAGAAGACCCAGCCAATTAGCTGGGACTCAGGAGGCAGAGAATAGATGGAGGCAGGGCCAGTCAGAGGTAGGATTTGCTGGTTCTGCAAATTTCTGCTACCGGTTCTCCAGAACTGGTCAGAACCTGCTG
Organism: Laticauda laticaudata; assembly: GCA_004320025.1. Classification (NCBI taxonomy): domain Eukaryota; kingdom Metazoa; phylum Chordata; class Lepidosauria; order Squamata; family Elapidae; genus Laticauda; species Laticauda laticaudata. The sequence goes on from BHFT01058825.1 coordinate 38,474, forward strand.
AATACCACCTCTGATTTGGTTGTACATGTAGTCCTTGACATGGTTCATTTAGTAACCATTCAAAGTTTACAACAGCACAGACAAAAGTGCTCCATGATTGTTTTTCACACTCAAGACCATTTCTATGGTCATGTGATTGAAATTCAGATGCCGGGCAATAGAATCATATTTGTGACGGTTGCCGTGTCCCTGTGTCATGTGGTCAGCTTTTGTAACCTGACAAGCAAAGTTCAATAGGGAAGACAGATTCACTTAACAATGAGGTTACTAACTTAAGAACTGTAACGATTGTGGCAAGAAAGGTCATAGCAACAGAAATTTGGGGCTCAATTGGGATTGTAAGTTGAAGTCCACATGTAGTGAGAAATGTTTAACAAGTATTCAGATTTCCTGACCTTGGTGCACTTTTATGATCAACCAACTCATTTCCTAGCAAGTCAATGAAATAATAAGGCAAAATTGTCCTTGTTTCTATATATTCCCTGCTAGAAGCTTCTATTAAACCTTTTTTGTAGCAATTCGTTCTCAGTGCTCAGAATAGGAAATGCTGAATGAGGGTAGTCTGGTATTTTGTATCCCACTTCCTTTCTTTTTCATTGTTCACAACGCAACATCAGGCAACACAACAGCTCCTGATCTTTTGATCTTTTGTTCTAGAGTTGTCTCTCGACAGAGAGTCTGAAACGGGGACCGGCTCCTCAGATCATGAGGATGGAGAAAAGGAGGGAAGTCCCAAAATCCTTTCTCCAGCTGCTTCACCAATTCCTCTTCCTACCATCTTGCTTGACCGGAAGATTGAAATTCTGCTTAAAGAATGGAACCAAAATCCAGATATGCTCTTCACCATTCATCCTGTGGATGGGACCTTTTTAGTGTGGCACGTGAAACATATAGATGAATACAACCCAGGCATCTTTCGACAAGTCCAGGTAGATGCATCTCCAAGCCCTTCGTTCCTGTATTCAGAGAAGAGGAAGGGAGTATTAAAACCCGTGGTCTCCTCTTAATATCCACTTGCCTGCAGATGCTATTTGCTGATTTTTTTTTTCTAAGTGCAGGTTAAATGTAATGATGCATTGAATGGCCACCTCTGGTTTTGTCCTAGCATTTAACAATTCATGGGATTTTTTAAAATATGATTCACAGGAAAGAGGTGGTTGGGTTTGATGTTGAGGGTTGTTCTTTCTTTAAAAAAAAGGATATTTCTTCTTTCTAGACTCGAAGATAGTTTTTTTCCCCCTGGGCCATCACTTTGCTGAACACTTCATTCCCCCAACACTGTCTTAGGCCTAAGAAATTTACCCATGTAGTAGGCTGTATTGCTATTGTCGTCTTTCTCACCTTCTCATCTTTGCTACTATCTTCTCCTGTTGGTATCTGATGATTTATCATTTGTTGTTTGTATCTTATGATGAATGATCGTAACTATGATTTATGACCTAGAACCTATCACTTCATTGTTGTATGTTATTACGCTGAGAGCTTATGCACCGGAGACATTTTTGTGTGTTCACAAAGAATTTATACTTGACCAATAAAGAATTATTTTCTCTCCTCTCCTCCCCCTATTCCTATTCTATCTTGTTCTGATAATGTGTGGAAACAAACATTGGATAGAAAATTGTCCCACAATGTCAAAGTTTGCCTTGCACCTTGAAAAAAAACAGTTGGATTTGACTAGCCCCATGCGATATGCCCAACACTGAACCAAATTTGCACTAGCCATGACGCATATGCAGACTCCCACTATAAGTGAGACAAAATACCATCGCCGAAATGTGATTCGGGGCCAAAAAACAAACTATCCAACCTATAGAGGCAGAGTGCCAAAACAGGGCCTATTATAGAGATTTCCTGGGTGTGCAAGCGAAGCAAAAATTTGCAAATGTAATCTAGACATAGGTTTATAATATTTTAGACTAGCTGGATACCTGTGCTTCACTACGAAACTATGTGATTGGGGTTAGTTTTGGTGGAGAAAAATAAAGGGGGAAATCTGCCTCTGCCTACTAACATCCATTGGTATTCATCTGGCTAGCCTCCTGTCAGTGTGTGAAAGAGTTGAGGGCTGTTTTGGAAACTGAAACAGCATTTGCTTTGTGAGCAAGAAGGAGACAGCAAGGAGGCTGGGCATGGTTTAGCTCAACTGTTCTATACTGAGGCTGCTTGGTGCTCTGAAACTGAAACCGAAATGCAAACTCCTCTCCTCTGCTTGTGTTTTGCATTTGGAAGAGATTTCTTTTCAGATGGGGAGGGGAAGTAGAATTCCTGAGCATCAGAGCACGTTAATAATAATAACATAGGAAATACTAATGCTCTGATGGTCATTTCGAAAAATCCTTTCTTAGTGAGCACCTAGAAGCCAAGAGGAATATATGTGCCAAATTTCAATTTTGTAGGCTTTATGGTTCTGGAGATTTTGTGATGATGCGTGAGGGATATTTCTCTCACGCATCATAAGTGAAATATCTATCTATCTATCTATTTACAGTTTGTATTTTTATCTCCTTTTGTTTTCATTGAGATGTGATGTGAATACACCATGCGATAAATAAAACAGGTAAATTTCCTTCCTCTTCTTTCTAGGTTTCCTTTTCTTCTCAGATTCCCGTGGCCTTCCCATCAGGCGACGCAAGTTCCCTCAGTAAACATATCATGATGTATGCCTGCCCAACCTTCTTGAAGGAAAGCAGTGGTGTCCCAGCGTGGAAAAGAACTTGCATTTCAGACAGCCTGTCTGGATGTAGACCCAGCAGATTCCAGGATCAGTCCAGCGGAAACCTGTCCACTCCCACCGTCATGATGATCTCCAAACACATCGACGGCTCTTTAAACCAGTGGGCCGTTTCTTTCACGGACAAATCTGCCTTTACCACGGTCCACACCGTAACTCACAAGTTTCGGTACTGCGGCCATCGATTCCACCTCAATGACCTGGCTTGCCATTCGGTGCTCCCGCTGCTGCTGACCTCGTCCCACCACAATGCTCTTCTGACTCCCGAGGTTGACAGCCCGTGGGATTTGGAAGGACCGAGTAAATTGGCGGATCCCCTGCGTCCCACTCTGAAGACCCCCGCCAAGCAGCACTTTCAAAATGCAGCCACCCGTACGTTCTACAACCCAGATGCAATCTACAGTGAGCTGATCCTTTGGCGAGTGGATCCCATTGGGCCTTTGTCCTACACGGGAGGAGTATCGGAACTGGCGCGCATTAATTCTCTCCATACTTCTGCTTTCTCAAACGTGGCCTGGCTCCCAACTCTTATCCCTAGCTATTGTCTGGGTCAGTACAATTATCTCATCTCTCCCTGCATAGGAAGTAAGACTGTTTATTCTCCCTTTGTCACATGCAAGTAACCAAGAACGGGAGTTGAGTTCAAAGCTCTAAAAGTTTATTAGATACAGATTAACAGAGTTGGAAGGGATCTTATAGGTCATCTAGTCCAACCCCCCATCCAAGCAGGAAACCCTACACCATTTCTGACAAATGGCAGTCCAATCTCTTCTTTAAAGCCTCAAGTGATGGAGCTCCCACAGCTTCCAAAGACAACTTCACTTCATTGATTGATTGCTCTCACTGTCAGAAAGTTCTCCTTATTTCCAGGTTGAGTCTCTCCAGTTTCCATCCATTATTCCTTGTCTGGCCTTCAGGTGCCCCTCCTCTAGTACCTTATAGGTCATCTAGTCCAACCCCCTGCCTAAGCAGAAGACCCTACATCATTTCTGACAAATGGCAGTCCAATCTCTTCTTGAAAGCCTCCAGTGATGAAGCGCCCACAACTTCCAAAAGAAACTTCTCTTCCATGGGTTGATTGCTCTCACTGTCAGAAAGTTTCTCCCTGTTTCCAGGTTGAATCTCTCCTTGTTCAGTTTCCATCCATTATTTCTTGTCTGGCCTACAGGTGCTTTAGAAAATAGATTGACCCTCTCCTCTCTGTGGTAGCCCCTCAAATATTGGAACACTGCTATCATGTTTCCCCTGGTCTTTCACTTTACATGGTACCGGTATGTAGATTCTATAGAATATAGATTCTATAGAATGTAGGTATAGAATGTAGATTCTATACCAGAGTCTGATTTAGTAACAGTCATGCCAAATTGGTGTTTAAATAAAGATCAGCAGAATTTATGAAGGGTTGAGGTGTCATGTAGCTTCATAAGGACTACAAGCTGATGATGTGTTTAACTCTGCCCTTGAGCCCAGGCTGCTCCTTTCCTACACCCAGTGGAATGATTTGCCTTCAGAAGTTGTGGGTGCTCCAACACTGGAGGGTTTTTAAGAAGGGATTAGACAAGCATTTGTCTGAAATGTTACAGGGTTTCTTGCCTGAGTAAGGGTTGGACTAGAAGACCTCCAACTTTGTTGTTCTGTTACAAAGTCCTAAATTGAATATGTAGAAGAGAGATTAACATGATAGTTGTACAACTGTCAGCTCTCCTGGATAAACCAGACAGGAAATACGACCTGATAAACTAAATCTGATTTATTGTAAGTCTACAACAGAATTTTGCAGGTCTAAGAGTACAAAACTTCCCACTGCTACTTTTAACTCCTTAATATATCACAGCAGGTCCTTCCTAAGTTTTTTCTTCTAACTTTAAACTGTGGAAACTCCTCAGTCTCTTCTCTATTTTTTTTCCTAGACCTTTTCTCTCTTTTCATTCTCACATTCCATGACAACAGTCCTTGAAGGTTTGAAATGCTGGAGCTGGCATACCCTTATTTTTATTTTCTCTGAAACCAGATGTTTGATTTTTGTTTTTGTTTTTTTATTGCAAGTAGGGAAAAGGCTGCTATCCTTTTGCAATTAGATCTTTGGGGGTTTTCACTTTCCACAGGGTAGGAAATAACCAACAGCTTGTCTAATAATAATCATTGAACTGCACGGCTCTTACTCGACTCTAACTTGTTCTTGAATTAGGGACATACTGCAATTCGGCCAGCGCCTGCTTCGTGGCATCCGACGGGAAGAACTTGAGGCTGTATCAAGCTGTGGTCGATGCTCGGAAGCTCTTAGATGAACTCAGTGATCCTGGAGCCTCTGTAAGTTTTACCGGCTGATTTGATTTGATATGACTTGACTTCGACTCTCTAGTCTCTATTCTACTCTACTGTATAGCACAGGTAGCTCTCAACTTATAACCATAATTGAAACCAGAATTTCCATTACTAAGCAAAGCAGCAGTTAAGTGAGATGGGCCCAATTTTCCAAACTTTTTTTTAACCACAGTTGTTAAGTGAATCATTGCAGTTGTTAAGTCGATCACAGGATCGTTGTGCAAAATCCGGCTTTCCCCTGTTGACTTCACTTGTCAGGAGCCCGCTGAGAAGATCACAAATAGGGATCATGTAATCCCAGGGTTGCTGTAACCCTCATAAACAAATGATGGCTGCCAGGCATCTAATTTTGATCATGTGACAATGAGGCTACTGTGGCATCATGAGTGTGAGGACTGGTTTTAAGCAGGGGTGGGCTGCTGGGGGTTTGCAGAGGTTTGGGAGAGCCCCTAGCTAAGATTCTGTGCAGTTTGGAGCAACCCCCAAATCCCACTATTGGCTGGCCCCACCCACCCCACCCCTCCCAGGAGTTCCCACATGACCCGTTTTGGATGCAGGTTAAGTGCAGGGCGCGGGAAGGCAAAAACAACCTCCCAGAAGTTCAAGAAGTCCGGAAATGGGCCTGTTTCTGGCTTCCAGAGAGCCTCCGGAGCCTGGGAAGGCCGTTTTCGCCCTCTCCCGGAGACTCGAGGAAAGCCTCCGGAGGCCAGGAAGGGCAAAAAGGCTCCCCTCCCCTTGGCCATGGTGCAGGAGGCTGACTAGGCCACGCCCACCATGGCCACGCCCACCCAGCAACCAGGCAGAAAACCCTTCGCTAAAATTTTTGAAGCCCACCCCTGGTTTTAAGTCACCTTCCTCAATGTAATGTCAACCAATGGTTCAACTGATGGTTTTAAGTCAAGGAGTGCCTGTATTCTACTCTGCTCTGCTTTATTTTATTCCCAATGTAGATTCAGACTTGAAGCTGTTGTTTACCAATATTGTTTAAAATATTTGACGGTGCTGGGTTTGCTCATGTTTCCTGCTTTAGAAACTGATTGGAGAAGTGTTCAACATTGTAAGCCAGCAGTCAACAGCTCGGCCAGGATGCATTATTGAGCTGGATGTCATAACTGACCAGGTAAATCACTTACCTGTTGTAGCGTGGACAACAAATCTTAAGTTTTACTTCTTAAGATTTCAAAGGTATCTGACAGCCAGTATTAGAAGCAATTAAATAGCAATAGTTCTTGTATACTGCTCCATAGCTTTCTACAATACTTTCTGAGTGATTTATAGTGTCAGCATATGGTCCCCAACAATCTAGATCCTCATTTTACTGATCTTGGAAGGATGGAAGCTGAGTCAACCTTGAGACAGTCAGGATTGAACTGCTGGCAGTGGGTAGAGTTAGCCTGCAGCACTGCATTCTAACCACTGCACCACCACGTTCTCCATGAATCTGTTCGCCTACCACTCCTTTTAAAACCACCTAAATTGGTACCTAATCATTCATGTTATTACAGCTGCAAGATTATTAATTGTCCAAACATGGAAGTTAAAAGGAATACCAAACATTTAAGCAGTAATAGAAAAGATTTTTCAGTGCACTCAGCTAGATAGTATGACATGAGAATTGAAGGAGCTAGACACTTCAGAATTGTATGCAGTATGGGAAAAATTGTATGTATGGAGGGATATGAAAGGAAGTCTAGAAAATGTGAAATAGAATTTAAGAAGAGATCGTATTGCAACATAATGTCTAAGATAGAAATCGATATAAAGAGCAAATGTAAATATGCATATAGCTGTATATAAATATTTTTATATTGTTTGATGATATTTTGCTCATACAACAATGTAAAGACAGAGATATATGGCAAAAAGACCACCACATTCAAGCTTAATTTCAATAAAAAGTATTTAATTTTTTAAAAATCCAGCTAAATTGGTGACCATCCTTAGATCCAAGGACAGAAACGTAGATGGCTCAACTACGCAAAATGTAAAGAAATTTCTGCCTTTTATTCATCCTGAACCTTCCCATAGTAATTGTAAGGGGTGCTTCAAGAAGAAACAAACAGTAAAATATCTTGGTATAAAGATATTCTACAATTTGTTCCTTCTTCATACCTTGGGGAATTTCATTACCTGAGCATGAAAGTGTTAAATGATAATCCCAAATCCCTTTTCAAAAGGCAACTGAACTTGTTTTTCCTAGATGGTGTTTCTCTTCTCATCTAAGAGGCTTCTTCAGTTTTGACTGAAGAAGCTTCTTGGATCAGAAATAAAGAAGCTGCTTGGATGAGAAGCGAAACGTCTTCAAGGAAAAACAAAGAAAGTCCAGTTGCCTTTTGAAAAAGCATCTTTGGGACAACCATGATCTGGCTGACTGATGTGTTAAATCAGGGGTCTTCAAACTTGGCAGCTTTAAGACTTGTGGACTTCAACTCCCAGAATTCCTCCTCCAGTCATGTTATCTCAGAAATTCTGGGAGTTGAAGTCCACAAGTCTTAAAGCTGCCAAGTTTGAGGACCCTTGTGTTCGACGATAGACTAACTTATTTGTGTAAAGCTCACATGCCAAAATGCCTAATACCTTAAATAGCACTGTAAATAATTACTTGGAAAGTTCTAATTTGCTTATATTTTCTTGACTCTGCTTCCAGTGTGGGTCCAACACACAATTACTTCACGTCTTTCAAGAAGACTTCATTTTGGGGTACAAGCTGCAGAAGGAAGAGGTGGAGCGGAAGGAAACGGAGATATTTTTCCAACCTTCTAAAGGTCTTGTGATGCTTTTTGTAAGCTAACTGTATCTGTAAACCTGGCTTTTCAGAATGATGGGGTTTATACATAATGCTAAAGTGAGCAGAGAGGTGGTCTAGAGGTAAAGTTCTCACCTCACAATCAGAAGGCAGTGAGTTCAATCCTGGGTAGTGGTAGATATTTCTCTCTCTGGGCACAAAGAGAAAATATTTGCTGCAAGCTCCATGTAGGCATCAGGAAGGGCATTTGGCCAGTAAATGCTCAGCTCCATTCAGTCATAAATTCCACCCTGATGCAAGAGATTACAGGGTCTTTAAAAGAAAAAAATATATACAATGCTAAACTATAATCTGGTTTCCAGTCTGTGGCTTGATATGAGGTGTGAAGACTAGCAATCTGATGGAAACATTATATGAGATTTAATGATGACCGATTAAAAAAATATGATTAAAAATTAAAAATGGCTGTCCAACCAACTGCTGAGCCATTGTAATGAAGGAAAGGAGAATGAGGATTTGGAACTTGGTTATGGATCAAAGTCTCATTCAGTCATGAAATACATGACATGGTTGGTTGGATAGGGTAGCAATCTCAGCTGAATCTCTACTCTAGAACAGAATAAAATACCTTTATTGTCATTGCATTCAAAATACAATGAAATTTGAAAGCTACTCAAGCACAGTGCCCCAAACACCACATCACAATCACACTACACAGTATTTAAAAAGTAAAATAATATTAATAATTTTTTAAAAAACTAGTCTAAAACCTATTTAAAACATATATTAAGTTAGATCATTTAAAAATGCCACTTTATATATAGAACTAAATCACAAATGTACTGTTTGATTCAAGACAATTATTGCCTTAGAAAAGAAAGTGTTTCTCAGTCTATTAGTCTGCATTTTAAGATACCTATAACGTCTCCCTGATGGTAACAATTTGAAATATGAATGACCAGAATGAGAACAGTCTGTGGAGATTTTTTGTGTGAGTAGAAAGTAGAGGTATGTACAGGATGGGAAATGTGTTCTCTTTCATACACATAACAAAGGCAGCGCAAGCAGGATTTGATCAGACTGCTTTTAAGGGGAGAGTCACCATCTGGCCAAGCCATAATCCAGTAATTCCTGGTTATTTCAGGTTTCAACCAAGCCAATTTCAGAGAAGTTTAGCAGAGTAAATAGCCACGTGCCTGCCTTCTTTATTACCACTGCAGGCTCAACCAGAGAATGCTCACTACTGTGATGCTCTTGTGAGACGGAGACAGACACAGAGAGAGAGAGAGAGAGGGGGGGGGGGGNGAGAGAGAGAGGGGGGAGAGAGAGAGAGAGAGAGAGAGAGAGAGAGAGAGAGAGAGAGAGAGAGAAGGATATTGTCTATTCTTGTGAGATGGCACAATGTTTATTTTTCATTGCAATATAAACTATGCAGTACGTTTTATTTCTCAACAGGCTATCGGCCTCCACCTTTCTCTGAAAAGTTCTATCTAATTGTAATTGAGAAGGACACCAATGGCTGCTCAATTCTTAACATGTGGCATTTGCACCTTAAGTCTGTCCAAGCATGTTTAGGTGAGTGAAGCTCTTGCAAATTAATAAAATTGATTTCATGATCTCTGTAACTGTAGCTGTATTCACTTTTATACTGTTTCTGATCTGGAAAAAAAGATCTTTTACCCTGCTGTTAAGTCAGATCAGACTGCTGAAGAGCTTGTAGGCCATAATGGAACGATCATTAACTCAAGTCAAATGGTACCTGTGCACCTATGGAATTTGATTACCTTGATTGTGATTGTAAGCACATATATCAGGAATAAGTCCCATTGAACATGGTGCGTGTCATGCACAGGAAAGCAGGAGCCAAAGCGGTTCAAATGAATACATTTATAGCATGCTAAGATACTCTCTACAAGAATCTGAACTATTAACAGTCAGAGCGGGTTGGCGGTAGATAAGAGCTAATGCAATTCAAGGTGGGCTGGACTTAGATGTCTTCTGGGCACAAAAGTATTCAAGACAAATAACATGCTTGATCCTTCCCTCAGGCTTTGCCTCATTATCTCCTACAGTGTGAGGAGGCTTAGTCCTAAACTTAGAGATGGAAAGACCAGAAGCTCATCCCTAAAGTATGTTTGCAGACCGTTAAAAACCAATAACATAAAATGACTTCGTTTTTATCTGTTCACATATACCTTGAATGTTTAATTGAAAAATAAAATAAAATAAAATAAAATAATAAAATAAAATAAAATAAAATAAAATAAAAACAGTCTGTCTTCATGCCATTAACATGGTTTGTCCCTTATGCTTCTTGAAAGGATCCTCTGCTGATGTTCATTCGTTGGGACACCAGTTAACTGTTCCTGGGCAGCCAATGGCTGATTCTTCTCCAGAAACTTCACCAGGCACAATGCCGATGCTGCGTTCTTCATCGGTGGCTAACCTTCAGACAGCTAGTAAACTTATACTGAGCTCCAGCCTGGTTTACAGTTGCCCCTTGGATCTTCCCCCTGGGGTGGAGGTGGTACGAGCTACTCCTTCTGCAGGTAAAATAGGAGGCTGGATAAACTAATTAGTGATATCCTTGTGGATGGGCCCTTGTTATTACGAGCAAATTATGCAAATAGATTGGGAGCCGTCTCCAGTTTATTCTAAAATGAGGAGGGTATATAAATATTTTAAATAAATATATTTAGCCATTTATATTTAAAATAATGGTATGAACATTGTCAGGTTTCCAAGTGATGAAACCCATTCAAAAAGAAATAAGCAACGTCCATCTTCCAAAACAAATTTCTTTTATTTAGGTAAGCATCAAATTGGTAACGTCTGTTGTAATTCTGGATCTGACACAAACCAGAATTGCACCACATAATACTGGAAATTGGAAACAACCTCCCAAAAGTCACATTCCCCAATAGGAGTAAATCAATGTTGCCTGGTGTCATCAATCTCCACCTCCAGGTCTCAGCAGGCACATGTTCCCACGGGAAGGAAAGTCACCTAGCCAAAACAATCCTCACTATCTAACCACTCCTCCCACCTTAGGAATGTGGTGAGCCCAAAACCCTCCCCCCCTTTACCAGCAAAGAGATAGAAAGAAAAGGAATATATGGTTTGAATATAGAGCTAAATAAAATGGCTACACATATGTCAATTTCGGACTCAACACTTATATAGCTACCACTCTGGAGAGATTCCTGTAGAATAGGCAGAAAACAATAAAATAGCTAGTTTGAACTCTACATTCAGTCTGGTTGTTCACGCCTGACAATAGACTTGCTTTGAAGTTTGCATTCATGACACTGGAGAGATTCCTGTAGAATAGGCATAAAACAATAAAGTAACTAGTTTGGACTCTACACGCATGGATCAGTCTGGTTGTTCACATCTGACAATAGACTTGCTTTGAAGTTTGTGTTCATGCAACTGTTGTTCCTAATCCTAACAATTATCTGATTTAATTCAGGGCACCTGAGCTCCTCCTCCATCTATCCTGTCTGCCTGGCCCCTTATTTGTTGGTGACGTCCTGTTCAGACAATAGAGTTCGATTCTGGAGGTGTTCCCTAGAGACTACAGAAAATGGCCAAGGTGGGTCAAAAGAAAGCTATTCCTGGAAAAAATGGCCTTTGATGAACGATGAGCAAGAAGATGCCACCAGCACCGTTTGCATTGTGGGGAGACCAGTTGCAGTTAGCTGCTCTTATACTGGCCGCTTGGCCGTAGCCTACAAGCAACCCATTCAGCCGAGTGGAGTTGTTTCCAAAGAATTTTCTATGCACGTGTGTATCTTTGAGTGCGAGTCCACTGGAGGATCAGAATGGGTTTTGGAACAGACCATCCATCTGGATGACCTAGTTAAAGTTGGGAGTGTCCTGGATTCCAGGGTTAGTGTAGACAGCAACTTATTTGTTTACAGTAAATCTGAAATCTTTTTGAACAAAGACCGGTACCTTATCCCAAACATCAAGCACCTGGTCCACTTAGACTGGGTTTCCAAGGAAGATGGTTCACATATACTTACAGTTGGGGTTGGTGCAAATATATTCATGTACGGACGTGTCTCAGGAATTGTGATGGAACAAACCAGCAGCAAAGATGGTGTGGCGGTCATTACCTTACCGCTCGGCGGGAGCATCAAGCAAGGCATCAAGTCCAGATGGATACTTTTGAGATCCATTGATTTAGTGTCTTCAGTCGATGGCACCCCGTCCTTGCCCGTTTCCCTTTCTTGGGTGAGAGATGGTATCCTAGTGGTGGGAATGGACTGTGAAATGCATGTCTATGCCCAATGGAAGCATGTCCTAAAATCTAGGAATGCAGAAAGCAGCAGTTTTCCTCATGATGATTCCCCCATTACAGACCCATTCAAGGCTAGCTTGCTCGCCAAAAAAGCCAGCATCATTGACGGAGCGGGAGTGGTGGATGATGTCTTCGGAACCCCCACAGTCATTCAAGATGGCGGGCTCTTTGAAGCAGCTTTTGTGCTTTCACCAACTCTGCCCCAGTATCATCCCACCCAGCTTCTGGAGCTGATGGACTTGGGGAAAGTCCGCAGGGCGAAAGCTATTCTCTCCCACCTCGTAAAATGCATTGCAGGAGAAGTCGCTATCGTGAAAGACCCAGAATCGGCCGGTGGGGGCTCCAAGCGCCATCTCTCCCGCACGATCAGCGTGAGTGGTAGCACAGCAAAGGATGCGATCACCACCGGGAAAGAAGGCACACGGGATTACACAGAGATCGATTCCATCCCACCATTACCATTGTATGCCTTGCTGGCAGCGGACCAAGACTCCACCTACAAAATAGAGGAAGCTCCTAAACAAACCAAAGACCTGGAACATCGTAGGAAGAGGAAAGCTGAGGATCAATACTCTGATCTTTTCCAAGTCCAGCAGGTCACAACCGATGACTTCATCGATTTTGAGCCAGAGAGAAGAGAACATAAATCCAAAGTGATTAACCTTTCCCAATACGGTCCAACGTACTTTGGCCATGAACATGCCAGTGTCCTGTCAAGCCATTTAATGCACTCAAGTTTGCCTGGACTGACTCGGCTGGAGCAAATGTTCTTGGTAGCCCTAGCAGACACTGTGGCCACCACAAGTACTGAGCTGGATGAAAACCGAGACAAGCACTACTCAGGTAAATAAGTGGTCTAATCGGAATGGAATGGAATAGAATAGAATAGAATAGAATAGAATAGAATAGAATAGAATAGAATATGGAATGGGACGGAACAGAACAGAACAGAATAGAATAGGGAGGAGGAGAAAGGAGAATGGAATGGAATAGAATAGAACAGAACAAAACAGACTTTATTGGCCAAGTGTGATTGGACACACAAGAAATTTGTCTTTGGTCCATATGCTCTCAGTGGACATAAGAAAAAAATAAAAATATATTCATTAAGAAACATAAGATACAACACTTAATGATAGGCATAAGTTACTCATAAGCAATCAAATCATACTGGGAAACAAGTAAAAAAATATAAATTGTAAAGATACAAGCAGCACGGTTATAGCCATAAGCAGGAAGAGATGGGTAATAGGAAGGATGAGAAGAATAATAGTAATACAGTCTTACTAAGCAGTTTGACAGTGTTGTGGGAATTAGTTGTTTAGCAGAGTTATAGAATTCAGGAAAAAACTGTCCTTGTGTCTAGTTGTTCTGGTGTGCAGTGCTCTATAGCATCGTTTTGAGGGAAGGAGTTGAAACAATTTGTGTCCAGGATGTGAGGTGTCCATAGATATTAGATATTTTAGATGATCCTTTCACAAAGTGTACAGAATGTTGTTTGTTTGCACAGTAGTAAAATACTTGGTTTGCTTTTCCAGGGAGAGACACTTTAGATGAGTGTGGTCTGAGGTATTTACTAGCCATGCGCTTACACACCTGCCTTTTAACATCCCTTCCACCTTTATATCGCGTCCAGTTACTTCATCAAGGTAATATTTTAGAATATAATAAAAGTAATAAATCAGAAAAATATGAATTTATTACTTCTATATACTTTTAAAAAAATTAATACAATTATATTTTGAAAAATGGAAACAGATTTCTTTTGGTCATTGTGCAGGGGTTTCAACATGCCACTTTGCTTGGGCATTTCATTCAGAAGCAGAGGAAGAACTGATCAATATGATTCCTGCCATTCAAAGAGGAGACCCCCAGTGGTCTGAGCTAAGAGCCATGGGGATAGGCTGGTGGGTCAGGAATATCAACACGCTTCGACGATGCATGGAAAAGGTAATCAGAGCTAGTATATAGAGCCAGCTTGGTCTGGTGGTTAAGACACCAGGCTAGAAACCAGGAGACTGGGAATTCTAGTGCCACTTTAGGCATGAAAGCCAGTTGGGTGATTTGGGGCCAATCACCAGGAGATTGGGAGTTCTAGTCCTGCCTTAGGCATGAAAGCCAACTGAATGACTTTGGGCCAATCATCAGAAGTCTAGGAGCTCTAGTCCTCCTTAGGCATGAGAGCCAGTTGGTTGACTTTGGGCCAATCACTACGAGACTAAGAGTTCTAGTCCTGCCTTAAGCATGAAAGCCAACTGAATGACTTTGGACATGAAAACTGGTTGGGTGACTGGGCAAATCACCAGGAGTCTGGGATTTCTAGTCCCACCTTAGCCATGAAAGCTGGCTGGGTGACTTGGGCCAATCACTGGGAGGCTGACAGTTCTAGTCCTGCCTTAGGCATGAAAGCTAGGTCAGTCATTCTCTCTCAGCCCAACCCATTTCATAGAGATATTTCATTATTCCACCATTTTGGTGCCTACAATAACCTTGTTGCAGATGTCAGACAAATAATCCCTCATCTGATACCAACTATAGATTGTCAACGGTTTTCCCGGAGGAGATGGAATCAGGGTATTTTTCAAATATCTGTACATTGTACAGTGGTGTCCTGCCCTGAGTGACACTGCATGATGATGACACTGTGTACCCTTCTGTTCAACACAAACAGGTTGCAAAAGCTGCCTTCCAGAGGAATAATGATGCATTGGACGCTGCTCTTTTTTATCTTGCAATGAAGAAGAAGGCTGTGGTCTGGGGATTATTTCGGTAAGTGAGGCAAGGAAATTGGTCCAGGGTAAGGCATGGTTTTGAAGAGGCTTCTGCAAAATGACAGAAACTGTTAGCTTTTGGATGCTAACAGCAGTGTAACCCAGGGTGTGTTTACTTAGATGTAAATCCTGCTCAGTTTGGTGCAGTCAATGGATATCTACTGTGGGGGCTCAAAATGCAGCTTGATGTTTTTTCCTGCAGTTCCCAGCATGATGAGAAAATGACCCAGTTCTTCAGCCATAATTTCAGTGAGGACAGATGGCGCAAAGCTGCCCTGAAAAATGCCTTCGCCCTCCTGGGGAAACAGCACTTCGAGCAATCGGCAGCTTTTTTCTTATTAGCAGGATCGTTAAAGGATGCCATTGAGGTATGGGTTCAAAACTAGTGTGAGTTCAGAGGGAGGGTGGGTGGTGGGTGGGTGGATGGATGGATGGATGGCTGCAAGGATAGACAGACAGACTGATAAGTGTGTGCATGGATGGATGGATTGGTACGTGACTGTGTGGATGAATAGATGCATGGTTAGGTGCATCGATGGATAGATGGATGATTTTGTCAGCAGACTGATGAATGGATGCATGGATGAATGGATGCATGAATGATAAGTGTGTTGATGGACAAGCAGACAGGTGGTACTTGGCTGCATGGATGGACAGACAGACTGATAAGTGCATACATGGATGGACAGATGGTCTAATGGATGATTTTGTCAATAGACTGATGAACCGATAGTTGGTTCGTTGGATGGATGAACAAATGGGAGAGTATGTTGGACAGACAGAAGGATGTGTAGGTGTGTGGATGGATGGATGGATGGATGGATGGATGGATGGATGGATGGATGGATGGATGAACAAACAGATGTGAGTGTGGGTAGAAGGATGAACAGATAGGTGTCTCGATGGACATGGATGGATGGGTGGGTTGATTGATGGATGGATGGACAGACAGGTGAGAGAGTGGTATGGATGAGCAGATGAGTATGTGTGGATGTATGGATGAACAGATAGATGGAGAGTGTGTTAATGGACCATCAAATGGAGACTTTCTTGTGTTTATCACTGCTCTTAATTTAATGTTGGGTTCTGTGTTATAATTTTGTTTATACATATATATATATATATAAGCTACTTGAAATATAGGAGACCTTGTTTGTCTCCTATACCCACAGGTATGTCTTGAGAAGATGGAAGACATCCAGCTGGCTTTAATAATTGCTCGCTTATATGAGTCTGAGTTTGAAATTTCCTCCACCTACACAGCCATTCTTTATGAAAAGATTTTGGGCTGTAAGAAAGATGGTACCGGGTTCTGTTGCACAAATTTGCATCCAGATCCTTTCCTGAGAAGTCTGGCCTACTGGGTAATGAAAGAGTACACAAGAGCCCTTGACACCTTACTGGAACAAACCCCCAAAGAAGAAGATGAAAATCCAGGTGAAGAAATGTCGAAAAGCTCAGTCTTGAATGGGCAATGTAGAAAGATAGATTTGTGGAGTTTTTGGTGGTCTCTGAGCTTGGTTGGTTTCTTGCAGATGTTTCATTACCCAACTAAGTAACATCATCAGGGCAACCAAGCTCAGACAGAGAGCAACAAGGGCTCCAGAGTTCAATCCTGAGCCAGAGATATTCTCTTCTAAAGAGGTATTTGTTGCACAAGATGCTAGTAGTCACGTATGTTTATCAGCACTCTTAATGTGGTTAACTTTGCTATTGCTTTGTACAAACTCATTCAGATTTACGTAATTATGGGTCACTTCAGAGAAGATTGTTGGGGATCTTCTGAATAGGTTCATTCATAAATGTGTTCAGAAAAATGTATCTTAATCGACTCTAGGTTCATTTGGGTGAAGAGTTACATATTAGCAGCTTTGCAAGATCTACCAGAAATTGCAAGAGTGTTAACCAACTAGTTTAATTAATTAAACTAATTAACCAACTAGCCACCCATCTGCCATAGATCACACAGAGAACTTGTAGCAGCTTCAAAGTCACCAAATAACATTCTGTGGAGATTCTCAATCATCCAGATCAGGGGGTGTCAAACTCAATTTCATTGAGAGCCACATCAGGTCTGTGGTTGACCTTGGGGGGCTAGGTAGGTGTAGTTCACTGGTTGAGTGTGGCCAACTGGGTGGGCATGGCCAGCTTGACCCTACTCCCCAAACATCTGGCAAGTTTCCTCTTTGCATTGGGTAAACTGGACCGAAGCCAAGCTGGACTGATCTTTGCACTGGGTAGACCAGAACGCCTCTATGGGCCTTCAGTTTGACACCCCAATCTAGATCCTGGTTGACCCAAAAGGCAACTGGACTTTCTTGGGGGTTTTTTTCTTTGAAAATATTTTGCTTCTCATTCAAGAAGCTTCTTCATTCTACCTACTTCCATTCCCACCAGAAACCAATGAAGCTTTTTGGATGTGAAACAAAAATGTTTTTCAAAGGAGAAAAAATAATAATTAAAAAAAAACAGTCCAGCTGCTGTCTTTGGGAAAAAAAAAACATCTTTGGTGCCTTTCTTGATTGGGACCCACAGGTATTTTTCAAAGGGCCCACTAGGCTGCCAAATTTGATGTGACAGATGTTCAATGCGAGCCTCAACAACCATTTGTTTCCATTTTCACTAGTTATTGTCAAATCCTGCAACCCTGTGGTGTTCAGTTTCTACAACTATCTGCGTACCCACCCTTTGCTCATCCGAAGGAATTTCTGCTCACCCGATGGGACATTAGCAACGTTGGGGTTGCAAGCAGATAAGAGTTTTGTGGACAAAATTAATCTCATTGAACGAAAACTCTTCTTCACCACTGCAAATGCTCATTTCAAAGTCGGTTGCCCTGTCCTGGCTCTGGAAGTGCTTTCAAAGCTTCCCAAAATAAGAAGCAAGTCCATACTTTCAGCCAAGAAAGGAGAACCCACTCCACTAAGGCAGAATGGTCTGAAGGCAGACCCAAATGTGTTAGATGAAGGCAGCACGGTAGATTGGTCACAGCCGGTGGGCACGACGGAAGCTTCTTCCCTGGTTGACTGGGGCAAACCATTGATAACCTTTGAAGATGAACCTCTGAAACTAGACTGGGGAAATGACCAAAGCAGTTTACTTGACGAGGAAGAAGAGAAAGGTTTGATGATGAACGACCTAGAAAGTAAAGAACAAGAGATCAAAAGTCCTGATCCCAGTCAAGGCGAGGAAGGTGAGATCGACAAAACGGAGGTCGACGTAATTGCCGAACAGCTCAAGTTCCGGGCCTGCCTAAAAATCCTCATGACGGAGTTGAGAACATTGGCCACCGGCTACGAAGTAGATGGCGGGAAGCTCCGGTTCCAGTTGTACAACTGGTTGGAGAAAGAAATCGCCGCCTTGCACAAAATTTGCAACCACGAGGCAACCCAGGGCAAAGACGACGGCCAAGCTGAGAGCCAAGTCAGCGGGGATCTCTTGGGCCACCCAGAGATGGGAGAAAAGATGCCGTCGGGCTCCTACGAGTGGCATCAGGTCGAGCGGCGGCGGTTGCAAAGCAAGCGAGAGCATGCTGAGCAGCGGAAATGGTGGCTGCAGAAAAACCAGGCACTTCTCCGGGTTTTCCTAAGCTATTGCAGCCTTCATGGGGCACAGGGGGGCGGCCTGGCTTCTGTCAGAATGGAGCTGAAGTTCTTGTTACAGGAATCTCAGCAGGTAAGAAGGCTCACCTGAGGATGTAGCATCATCACTATATTTCTGCATTGAAACCCCTTATGCAAGTTGTGCCCAGCTTACATTTATTCATTTAGTCACCGTTCAAAGTTACAACAGCACTGAAAAAAGTGACTTCGGACCATTTTAGCAGGAGCTCTGTGGCGCAGTGGTTAGAGTGCGGTACTGCAGGCTACTTTTGCTGCCTGCCGGCTGCCTGCAATTTGGCAGTTCAAATCCCACCAGGCTCAAGGTTGTCTCAGCCTTCCATCCTCCTGAGGTGGGTAAATGAGGACCCAGACGGTTGGGGGCAAGAGGCTGACTCTAAACTTCTTAGAGAGGGATGTAAAAGCACTGTAAAACAGTATATAAGTAAGAGCTACTGCTATTTTCCTTCCTTCCTTCTTCCCTTCCTTCCTTCTGTGGTGGTTCAGTGGTTAGAATGCAGGATTACAGGCTGACTCTGCCCACTGCCAGCAGTTTGATCCTGACTTGCTCAAGGTTGACTCAGCCTTCCGTCCTTCCGAGGTGAATAAAATGAGGACCCAGATTAAGTGCTATTGCTATTGTCCATCCCATCCATCCATCCATCCATCCATCCATGGTATGCAGTGGTTAGTGTGCAGGATTGCAGGCTAACTCACTGCACACTGCCGACAGTTTGATCCGGACTGGCTCAAGGTTGTCTCAGCCTTCCATCCTTCTGAGGTGGGTAAAATGAGGACCCAGATTGTTGGGGGCAAGAAGCTGACTCTGTAAACCACTTAGAGAGGGCTGTAAAGCACTATTTTTCACATTAAGACCATTGCAGCATCACTATGGCCACATAAAACAAAATTCAGATGCTTGGCCACTGACTCATATTTATAAGGTTGTAGTGTCCCTGGGGTCATGTGATCCCCGTTTGTGACCTTCCGATGAGCAAAATCAACGGGGAGGCCAGATTCACTTAACAACCGTGTCACTTGTTTTAACAACTGTGGCAAGAAACATTGTAAAATGAGGCAAAATTCACTGAACCACTGTCATGATTAGCAGCGGAAATTTGGGGGCTCAGTTATGGCCCTAAGTCGAAGATTCTACTGGTAAGCTCTTTCCCTAAAGCAGGAAAAAAATGCATTTATGATTTGTGTTTTGAAGGTCAGAAAGAAATGGATAATAGAAAAATGTGAAGGGTTTTTTTTTTGTAACTGTAGAGCAAGGGTCTTCAATCTTGGCAAATTTAAAACTTGTGGAGTTCAGCTCCCAGAATTCCTAAGCTAACATGACTGGAGGAAGGAATTCTGGGAGTTGAAGTTCAGAATTTTTAAAGCTATCAAGTTTGAAGACCCCTGATCTATCACCTATCTCTGTGTGTGTGTGTGTGTGTGTACCTACCTATCTATCTGTCTGTCTGTCTATCATCTATCACAAGGGTCTTCAAACATGGCAAGTTTAAGACTTGTGGACTTCAACTCCCAGAATTTCTGAGCTAACATGACTAGAGGAGGAATTCTGGGAGTTGAAGTCCATAAGTCGACAAGCTGTCAAGTTTGAAGACCCCTGCTGTAGAGTAAGAAGCTTCTTCTCTATATTTCTTTTTATTCTTTCTGATTTTTTTTTCCTTTCTGGTTCTTTCCTGCTTGTGCTCACTATTTGTTCATGCTGGTTTTTACATCCTTTGCAAAGCTTTTAATTTTTTTTTAAAAAAAGAAGAATGGTATATTCCCAGTTCTGCCATTTTTCCCTCTCCCATCAGGAAACTACTGTCAAACAGCTACAGTCGCCACTTCCGCTGCCCACAACGTTACCGCTGCTCTCAGCCAGCATCGCTGCCACAAAAACTGTGATCGCCAACCCTGTCCTCTACTTAAACAACCATATCCACGATATCCTCTACACAATTGTCCAGATGAAAATGCCCCCACATCCCAACGTCGAAGATGTCAAGGTAATAAAATGGGAAAGTCCACCTTGAGTGCCAAAGGGGCAAATTCAAAGAAGTGGGTATTTAACTTCTGATCTGCCTGTACTGACCCAACTGGGTTCCCAAAGAGCAAACACAGACAAAGGCAACAGTCCCCACTTTTAAGGTTTAATAACGAATTCTGTTCCTTTACAGATCAAAGGCTGCTTTCCACTAATTAGCTCCAACAAAAAAAAAAGCCTTGCCAAGTTGTTCGTCAAGGCTGCCAAAAACCCAGAAATGAGAACTAATTTACAAGATTCTCCAAACACAAACTAAGATGTCCACAAGTTGAGCTTCAGAGTTTCTTTGCTTTCTGCAAAGAACGCTTTTCCAAACCTGGCTTTTATCCTCTTGAGGGAGGGGCCATTACCTTGCAGCCTTACTCCCGAGTCGCCTATCCTGCTGTTATTGTTCTTTCCTCTGAATAATCCTTCGTGCATGCACATTTGGCACAGGCTCCTCAGGAACCTCTTCATTACTGCTGCCAGCCCCCACAATCTCTGAAGGTAGCAGTCCACTCCCTGATGTTCCTGGCACTTCATCAGAGTCCTCACTCTCCTCAGCCATCTGCACCTGCTGCCGGCTAACCACAACACTGCCGCATCACTCCCCTATGAAAAACTTGGAAGGTGTGGTCTTCTGGGTATTGCTGAACTACAACTCCCAGCTGGCTATATTGGCAGGTGCTACATGTAGTAGAGATAGAGCTGTATCATAAGGTTTGAAGAGTTCTTGGAGGTCTTTTCATCCAACCTTCTGCCCAAAGCAAAGTACTAATCACACTATCCCAGACAAGTGGTTGTCCAACCTTTTCTTGAAAGCCTCCAGTGATGGAGAACTCCAATTGCAAGAGTCAGACTGTTTCATGCTTATGAGTTCCCAAGATCATCAAAGTTTGACTCTCTCTCTTTGTCAAACCTCCACCGATTGTTTTTTTGTCTTATGCTTGGGAACCACAAAAAATAAATCCATACTTTCTTCCCAAGGATAGCTCTTCAAGTTTTAGAAAACTGCTCTCATGTCTCCCTCTAGCCTTCTGCTTTAAAATACCTAGTTTGTTTAGTTTAGGATTTTTCCTTATATTATGGAGATTGTGCTGGCTGGGGAATTCTGGGACCTGAAGCCCACAAGTCTTAAAGTTGCGAAGTTTGGAAACCCTGCCCAACAAGCTCCAGTTTCCCAATCCTAAATTAAATCCCTTCTAAGAAAATGTTAACTGGTCCAGTCACTCTACCTGATTGTGACATACAATTCAGCTTCCATTCATGTTCCAGGTCCAACATTTTGATCATTGCACCAGGCCAATTCATATATAAGAAAGAGGTGTCAGACTCTAATAAGCAGCATTGATCCAGCACTGTTGATCCTGATAACAGATAATCAGAGTTGGAAGGGACCTTGTAGGTCATCTAGTCCAACTCCCCACCCAAGCAGGAGACCCTACACCATTTCTGACAGATGGCAGTCCAATCTCTTCTTGAAAGTCTCAAGTGATGAAGCTCCCACAACTTCCGAGGTCAACTTCTGTTCCATGGGCTGATTGTTCTCACTGACAGAAAGTTTCTCCCTATTTCCAGGTTAAATCTCTCCTTGTTCCAGCATTGACCACAGACTCATTTGCTTTCTTTGTAGAGCACTTTTGCTTGGAAAGTCAAATATTTATTTATTTATTTGTCAAATATGTACAAGATACCAAGTATAAGTATGAACATAAACAAGAAAAAAATACAGTAAATACAGATAAATGGGGACAGCAAGACAGGGACGATAGACAAGTTGGTGCGCTTATGCACGCCCCCTTTAAGGACTTCTTATGAATGGGGTGAGGTCCACAGTAGACAGTTTGAGGTTGAAGCTGTGAGGGGTTGAAGCTGTAACAACGGAGTCGGGTAAGGCATTCCGGGCATTGACCATCCTGTAACTGAAGTCATATTTTCTGCAATTGAGTTTGGAGCAGTTTACCTTGACTTTGGAGTGGTTGTTTGCCCATATATTATTGTGATTGAGGTTGAAGTTGTTGTTGACAGGTAAGAAGTTGTAGCAGGCAATTGCTGAGATTGGACCATAGGCGGTGCAGTTCCAGATTGTCCAAGCCAAAAATTTCAAGCCTAGAGGCAACCATTCATCCTGGAAATGTATTCGTACTATCCAAATCAATTTTCTTCTGCTTCCGTTTTTAGGTCCATACTCTTTATTCTTTAGCTGCTTCCCTTTCTGCATCGATTTATCAAGCCTTATGTGACAGCCATAGCTACAGGTAAGATTTCCTTCGCTGTGTTCTTCTCCCCAGCATGGCTCTGTTGTTCTCCTTTGTGGGATGAAACATGAGGTTGCCACAGATGTGTTGCAATGCTAATTGTGCTCCCTTAGAGCTAAAGGCAGGACCTGATGGAAGGATAGGGACCGTTTTGGATTTTTTGTTGAGCGGTAAGCAAGAGCTAGCTTGATGTATTCGTTTCATGAATCACTTTGGTTTGAGTTTTGAAGATTTGAAAAAATATCTGAATTGTCCCCATCTAGTGGGCTCTGCAGCTGGTAGTCAAAATCTGCAGGATGGAAGGTGATCCAGGTCCTGCCCTTTTGTACGCACATTGCAAATTGTGACTGGAACTGTGACACTGCACCTTTCGTCTTGTGGATTTTGACCGCCATGGGGAAGCCTTATCTGGAAATCCATTCAAACTTCCAGTTACCAATAGCAATTGCACTTAGACTGATATACCACTTCACAGTGCTTTCCAGCCCTCTCTAAGTGGTTTAGAGAGTCAGCCTCTTGCCCCCAACAATCTGGGTTCTCATTTGGCCCACCTTGGAAGGATGGAAGGTTGAGTCAGCCTTGAGCCCAGTGGGATTTGAACTGCCAAATTGCAGGCAACCGACAGTCAGCAGAAGTAGACTGCAGTACCACATTCTAACCACCGCGCCACTGCGTCTCAGATAATTAGAAGGCATGTGTTTGATGGAAGCAAAGGTGTAGCTCAAGGGTTGTGCAATAGTCTCTAGGAATAATGTTGAGGAACAGGAACAAGAACTGCAATGAAAACAAAGGTTAGATAAGTGAAAACTGAGACTAAAGCACTTGTGTACTTTTGAGAAAGCATGTTGCATTTCCCACTTCCTGCTCCTCTTGAACGCAAAGGCAAGGAGGGGTATAGTCAGAATTACTAGATTTTGCTATTGTAACCCAGGTAGTCCTCAATCTACAACCATTCACTTAGCAATGGTTCAAACTCACTGAAAACAAGTGACTTACAACCGGTCCTTGCAGTTATGTCCATCACAGGATTCCCCATTGTCACATGATTAAAATTCAGGAGTTTGGCATGTATTGGGGAGGTCATGTGATCACCATTTTTTTACCTTCCCAGCAGCCAGAACTCATTTAACAACTGCCTTGCTTAGCAATGGAAGTTCTGATCCCAATTGTGGTTATAAGTCAAGGTTTCCCTGTAATAATAGTAGTATTGCTATTGATAACCTTGGTTTCTTGGTTGGGACTATTTGCAAGGACTCACAGGATGTTGCAATCAAATCACCCCTGAATAGAATCATCTGATCGAAGCATTGCGGCATCATGGTCAATAAATCAACGGATCAATAAGCCCAGTCTGTTTCACCTGTTTTTGTTTTCAGAAATATGCATTGAAAAGCTGCTTATACTGTGTGTATGTGTGTGTGTTATTAAGGCCATTCCAGAGCTTTTGGCTCATGAGTTTTTATGCTTCCCACCCTGACCTGCACCCTGCCACTAATTTGCCAATTTTGCTTTGGTGTAAGATTTTCTATTCTGAGGTGAAGAAAAAATTAAAACTTCTTCTTAGCAGTCAGACAGAAACAAATCAGTTCACAGGAATGGTTTACCAAGGACTGCTGTTAAGCGACCGTCGGCGTCTGAGGACAGAGAGCATCGAAGAACACGCCACGCCAAATTCACTGCCTGCCCAGTGGCCTGGTAAGAAAAGTCACCCATGTCAACGTCTCCATACTACTGTCATGCTAGTTAAATTTCGCTCTGAAAACAAGGATTTTGAGCTGCACTGATACCATTTTAATCTCAGAACTTTTCCAATAACTGCTGAATCAGGCAAGTTCTGTTTTTGAATTGTGTTGCCTGCCCTTATGCCTACCTTCTTGATTGCTTAGTAGCATCCTCTAAGCTTCTAAAAAGCTATTAAGCAACCTGGAATTAAGGAGAACTTTCCTAACAGTGAGGACAATTAACCAGTAGGAACAGCTTGCACCCAGAAATCATGGGCGCTCCATCACTGGAGGTTTTTAAGAAGAAACTAGACAGCCACTTATCTGAAATAGTATAGGTTCTCTTACGTGAACAAGGGGCTGGACTAGAAGACCTCCAAGATCCCTTCAAGATTCTATTCTATTCTAATTTTGAAAAGGATTGTTAACCTTTCTTCCCTAGATTGAGCTCACTCATTTTTTGAGTACATGAAGCATGGGTTTAAAAGTCCCTTCTTTTGAAAGGTTGAGATGTTGAACAATGCTTTAATGAGGTCCTGTGGCTGGCCTTGCAGACTAATCTAGGCAGAAGAAGCCACCTTTAGATGGGGGTCTACAACAATCCACCATGGCCAACTCACCATGGCCAACTCACCATGGCCAACTCAGCCAACTTGCCATGGTCAACTTGCCATGGGACAAAAGTTACAGTAATATCAAAGAAATGGTGGAATAGAATCATTAAAGAAAAGATGCAAAAGGAAGGACAAACTGAAATGTGAACAACAAAAATTAAAATAACTTTTTATTTATTTAAAATAATTAAATTGAATTGTTAAATTGTCCAATGGCAAGTTGGCCCATGGCAAATCATTCACGGTGAGTTGGCCATGATGAGCTGTCTGTCTAGATCAGGAGTCAGCAACCCGTAGCTCTGGAGCTGCATGTGGCTCTTTCATCCCTCTGCTGCCGGTTGCTGGTTATCTCCACAATTGATAGGGCTTTTAGTTAGGACAGGTAAAGGAAAAAGGACACCATGTTAAGAGACTCTATGGTGGGGAAACTGGACTTCCGGTTGGCAGAGGAAAAAGGATTCTGCACTGGAAGACTATTTGGTGAGAGAAACGGACTTCTGGTCAGCTCCAGAATTGACGGGAGACATCCGGTTAGGACCTTTGTGGCTCTTTGAGTGTTTAAGGTTGCCGACCCGTGGTCTAGATGGTGCCCATAACCAGCTCACTGTTCTCTTTTCCCAGGTGTAAGTTCCCTCCTCAATCTCTTAAATTCAGCCCAAGATGAGGATCAGCCAAAGTTAAACATCTTGCTTTGTGAAGCTGTAGTGGCCGTGTATTTGAGTCTACTGATCCATGCTCTGGCAATAAATGCTTCCAATGAATTATTCCGGCTGGCAGCCCATCCTCTGAACAATCGAATGTGGGCAGCCATCTTTGGAGGAGGCGTGAAACTTGTGGTTAAACCCAGGCGGCAATCAGAAAATATTCCAGGTAACTCTTCCAAGGATTAAGGAGAAGTTCTCACAATCTGAATGGATGCCTTCCTAGTCCTGAAATCAAGGTTGAGTTTTCTGCCTCCCCAAGCTGTTTCCCCAATATTAAATTACATCTTTCCTATGCCGAGATTTAAAGAGATGGTTTTCAAAAGGCCTATTGAAAATATTACATTAATGCACTTTTTTTTGAGGTGGATGAATTTCACTTCATAGTGTCTCTTCCTCATAGTATGCAGTGTGCTGGCAGGCAGGATGGGGAAGCAGTGAGGAATAAGAGAAGACCAGGTGGAAACATCTGGCACATGCAACTGTATAAGCATAAAACAGGGTTAGATGTTGTTCAAACTTGGACAAGAGAACACTAATAGGAAGACCATCAGCTGGTCTAGAGTTGAAAAAAACCTCTTGGAAGAAGACAGTGGGAAATTGAAGGTCTATGAAGTACTGATGTAGGGGTGAGACTAGGAACAGAGAGATCCTGGTTGAAGTCCACCTTAGCCATGGAAGCTCACTAAGGAACTTTGGCCCTACCCCCAATTCTTGTTTTTATGGGGAAAAATTGGAAGAATGAGAACACAATTGTGTTGTCAACAGCTTATACTCAAGAGAAGTTTTAACTACTGTCAGAAGTATTGAATATGGAGTATACATAACATTTTTGTAAGTTTCTAGGCCATCTAGCAATAAGCAACAGTTCATAAAGCAGAAGTTGATAGAACCTCAGAAGATGTTGAGTTGGAAGTCTGGTGGGTTGGACCTTCAACTGACCTTCTGCTAAGCTCTGTTGGCTGTCAACTCATAAAACATTCCTATGCCTGTTTTATTAGTTGCCATTAAAAAAAAGGGGGGAGGAGGAAGGAAATCTGGAAGAGCAGTGCAGCAGTTTGAAGGCGACAGTACATTCCAACTCTTATCTTTAAAAGATTGTAACTAAAATACCAAAGTTTTTACCTGCATATATATTTAATTGTAGAATGTGAATGATGACACCCGCCAGTGAGCGTGCTCAATTGGAGAAACTGGTTTATGAGACAGGGGGAGGGGGGAAACAAGGTCACAGGTGACTGTAAATTAGATATGCCAGAGTTGGCTACATATAGGGTGGTGCCAGTATGTCACCTCTAATAAATCCCTTGAGGTTTTTTGAAGTTGGCTCAAGAATCATGATTTAATTAGAGCGATTGCTGGAAACAGCTGCCTTGTGTGAGTTCTAAGCAAGCCACAGCATCTCAAACCACATAAGACAAATCACACCGTGGTTTAATTTAAATATTACCTGTCTAAACATGTGACAGGAGCAGGACAAAAGAGCCAGCACTTAGACAATGGCTTTTTTGGTGGGACTCATCTCCAGGATGGATAAGTCTGCCTACCGAGATGAGGTGGACCAATTGCTTTCATGGTGTGGAGACAATAACTTGGTCCTCAACACCAATACGACCAAGGAGTTTACAGTGGACTATAGAAGGAATAGATCAGACATCCAGCCCTTGGTTATCAATGGAGACCGAGTGGAGCAAGTGGCCAGATTTAAGTTTCTGGGTGTTACCATAAAAGAGGACCTGACTTGGGGTGCTCACGTTGCAGCACTGGTCAAAAGGGCCCAGCAAAGATAAGACTACCTGAGACTTTTAAGGAAACAACAACTGAATGAAAAACTGCTGGTGACCTTCTGCTTTTGCACCATAGAGAGTATCTTAACTTACTACACCTGTGTAGGGTTTGCCAATTGCACAGTGGCAGATAGGATAGGGTTCAGAGGGTTAATGTCATTGCCCAGAAGATCATTGGTTGCCCTCTCCCCTCTTTGGAAGAGCTTTATAGCTCCCGCTATAAAGTTCAAAACATTCACAAAGATGCATCTCATCCTGGGAACCAGTTTTTTTGAACTATTACCATCTGGCAGACGGTACAGAACAATAATAAAAACAAGGACAAATAGGCTGAAAAACAGCTTCTATCCCAGGGCAGTAGCTCTGTTGTATTCTACTGCATAGTGCAGTGTTGGTGCAGTGTTGGGGGTTTTCAGTTCAATGTGTGGAGTGTGAAGGATGTGTGTTTGTGTTTATTTTCATGGTCGTGATGTGCACTGAAGATGGTGTTTGATTTCATTGTACGAGCCGCAATGACAATAAAGTAAACTAAACTAAACTTTCTTACATTGAGAGAGAGTTGGAGGTTTATTTATTGCAAAGGAAAAGAGAGCTTAAGGTTTTTTTATCAAACACCCTGTTTTCTGCCCACTATCACAACGCAAACATACATGGTTCCAGTCCACAGACCATGAGAACCGCTCCTCTTATAATATGTTCAATTCAGATAAACTGCCACACTTAACCACCAACGCAGAAACCATAACGCCCTTTGGTAATTCACAGTTGCCCCACACACAGCTTTATCAGGCATCAACCAAACCACTGCTGGCTGTGATAGTTGCTCTCTGCTGCAGCAGGATGGTGAGGAACATGTGTGCTGGTGGGCATGAGCTTTATACTCTTCTAAAAACAGGTCCAGTCCTGGATCTGTTGCAAAGGTTTTAATCTTTCCCTTTGGTCTGAGATGCATCACCTGTTCTCCTTGATCTGTTATTCTGTCTTCTTTTTTCATAATTGGAGATTTTTTTTTGAACCATAACAGGCACGCGGTGGCTCAGTGGCTAAGACGCTGACCTTGTCAATTCAAAAGGTCGGCAGTTCGGTGGTTCGAATCCCCAGCACCGTGTAACGGAGTGAGCTCCCATTACTTGTCCCAGCTTTTACAAATCTAACAGTTTGAAAGCATGTAAAAATATGCAAGTAGAAAAACAGGGATCACCTTTGGTGGGAAGGTAACAGCGTTCCGTGCACCTTTGAAGGCATTTAATCATGCTGGCCACATGACCACAGAGATGTCTTTGGACAGTGCTGGCTCTTCGGCTTTATAACAGATGAGCACAGCCCTCTAGAGCCAGAAACAACTGGCTTGTATGTGCGAGGGGAACCTTTTTACCTTTTATGAACCATCATAGGGACTGTGTGTTATTTTTCTATCCTTTCTTTTTTAAGAAAAAATTTGGAGTGTCATGTTGTCTAGATTTTTCTTCCCTCCAGAATTAATCTAGAGATTAGAATTGGGATTAGATTAGAATTAGAGTGGGTTAGCAAATCCTGACATACGATTAGACCAGGGTTGGGATACAAATTTTTTAACAACTGGTTCTGCGGACGTGGTTTAGGTGGTGGGTGTGACTTGGTGGTCATGTGACTGGGTGGACATGGCTTGGTGGTCATGTGACTGACTGGGCGTGGCCAACTCAATATCACTCACATCGAAGCACTCATCTTCTTGCCTGGCCTCTCATGACTGTGGGGATGCTGCAACAATCGTAAGTGTGAAAAATGGTCATAAGTCACTTTTTTCAGTGCCATTGTAACTTTGAATGGTCACTCCACACAAGCAAAGTACCAGCAAAGGAGGGGGAGAAAACTCCTAAGAAGTTCCTGAGACAGGGAGTTTAGTCCTGGCAAGAATGTAAAAAGGGTTAACAGAGAGGCAGTTTCTGTAAGCAACCCCAGAATGTTTCCTTCCTGCCTTCCTTACAGGATTAGCTCAGTAATTTCTTCTAACAACCGGGTCTCCGAACTGCTTAGAATGTTTACAACTGGTTCTAGCGAATAGGTGAGAACTGGTAGAATCCCACCCCTGGATTAGACCTTGTTTACCTTTCCAAAACAGTGTTTTAAAAACTAGCTTCTAAGTTATATTCCCCTGCTTCCTTTTCTTCTAATTTTTACAATATTTTGTTTTGTTTTTCACCTCGAACATTTCTTTAAATCCGGCAGCCGATCCACTTTCTGGTGATACACAGGACACTACAGAAGGTCTGTGTGGGTTTGCCGTGTAGTCTGATCCTACTCGTGTGAAGAATGAAACTTGTTCAGTCAAGTTTTAGGCAGCTTGTAGCATAGTCAAATGTTGTCAAATACTGTATGCAGCAAAGAACAGCCTTATAAACAATGTGGGGATAAAACTGGGCTTTTGATCTGTTCCATCTCCAATATCTTAAATCAAAATTTCTTGCCTTGTAGAAGGCCAAAAGCCTATACAATCTGTTCAAGAAATAAGATTCTAGGATACAATACTATATGAGGATAAATTTGCATTAAATCATCTACTTCATCACATTTAAGAACAGACCTCTAAAATCACGCAGAGATTTTTATCTTCACATTTTAAATTATTTTACCACTGAGCTTTACAAGATATTCCCATGAGATAGAACCCATTGAATCTTTATTTTGATGAAGAAATATTTCAACCTGCCCCTGCTCATACAGTTCTTTTAAAAAGAGATGAAAAAACAAACTTCAGAATAAGAATATTTTGCACTTGAGGTAATCAGGAGGAAATTTTGCCTTTTTAAAAAAACTTTTCTTGCTGAAGGATTCTTTTTAATCCTGTTTTGACTGAGATTTGACAATATTTGATCATCTTCAGAGAAGCTTATTTTATCAACTTGCTGGTAGTTTGTATTAGATAGGTAGATCCGATGTAGATAGATCTGTATTGTTGAAATTTGAGCATGTTTGCAGTAAAATAAGAGTAATCTTCAGTGCTGCCTTGTTAATTCTTCTGAAAAGATTCCACTTTGTGTAGTTGACAATGAACAAGTGTTGATTATTTTCAAAAGATTACATTGCAAGAATAACCCACAACTTCCAGGAATCTGGTGAACCTCATTCCACTTCATCGGCTGTTCCTGAAGATTACCAGAATCTGTTTTGTTTTTTTTTAAATTCTAAATGTAGTTTCCATGTGATCTTACTATATTTGCAGCTCTACAACTACAACTTCTCTTTCTGAAGATTGAAATTGACACTGTGGAATCAATGATGAATATGTCAATTTGTCCTTATCGTGAATCCGTGTATTTCTTTCAACTCTCTCCCTCTCTCTCCCCTCCCTCTCTCTCTCTCTCCCTCTCCCTCCCTCCCTCCCTCCTTCCCTTCCTCCCCCTCTCTCTCCCTCTCTGCTTAGCTCCTCCAGTCCCTTCAGAAGAGACAGACAAGCATCGGCGGAGATTCAACATGAGAATGCTGGTGCCTGGAAGACCCATCAAAGAGAGTGTGGTCCCTCCCCCAGTCCCTGCAGAAAGACCTTCTTACAAAGAAAAATTCATCCCTCCAGAACTCAGCATGTTAGACTATTTTGTGGCTAAGGTAAACTCCCTCTGAACATCAGAAGAACAAAAGTTGGAAGACATCTTGGAGATCTTCTACTCCAATCCCCTGTTCAAGTAGGATACCCTATAGCAATCAATCAATCAATCAGAACAGAGCTGGAAGGGACCTTGGAGGTCTTCTAATCCAACCCCCTGTCAAGGAGACCCTATACCACTTCAGACAAATGACTGTCCAGTCTCTTCTTAAAGACCTCCAGTGATGAAGCACCCATAACTTCTGAAGGCAAACTGCTCCACTGGTTAATTGTCCTCACTGTTAGGAAGTTAGGAAGTTTCTCTTTCATTCCAAGTTGCTTCTCTCCTTGATTTGACCTCTTGTCCATCTTGTCCACTCCTTGATTAGTTTCATCCATTGCTTCTTGTCTTGCCTCCAGTGCTTTGGAGAATAGGTTGACCCTCTCTTCTTTGTGGCAGCCCCTTAAATTATTGGAACCCTGCTATCATGTCACTCCTTGTCCTTCTTTTCATCAACGAGACATATCCAATTCCTTTCAACCATTCTTCATATATTTTCGTCTCCAATCTCCTAATTATTTTTGTTGCTCTTCTCTGCACTCTTTCTAAGAAGTAGGTCCAATTCAATTCTGTGAGTCCCTTTTGATCCTTTTCATAGAATCCTAAAAGGGAAGAGTTAGAAGGATCCCGAGATCATCTCATTATCTCCTAAGTCCATTATCTCCTAAGTTACCTCCTCTGATGTTGAGCATCTCTTCCCACAAGGGCACTTTTTTTAATGACATCTGAAGTCCTCCTGTGTCTCTGAAATGAAGCAACTTCATTTGTGCGGATGAGATCTGGAAGTGCAAATCTTGAAGCCTCTCTCTTTGTCCTTCCTTTACAGCCCTTCCTTCCTTTTTCAGACAGTGGGGTGATGTACGATTCTGATGAAAGCATCCATAGTGAGGATGAAGACGAGGATGCTTTTCTCTCTGATGTGCAGATTCAGGAGCACAAGGATGCCAATTCATACAGGTAGAAAACCACCAAGCTGGAGCATTTAGAAGCTCACCCATAGCCAACATGCGCCTGTTGTTCTAGCCCACTGTTGTGTTGCCTTGACACTTGTCATTCTAGCCCACTGTTGTGTTGTCTTGGCACTTGGTGGTAGGAGTTGGAAACACATCATTTGAATGAATGATTGAAGACCATCATTCATTCAAACGGATAAACATACATATTTTCCAAGCCAAAATTTCCCAAGATTCACTGGTTTTCTGGGAAATGTTGGAGGTGTCCAAAGTTGAATCATCTAAGCAAATTTGTTTGAAGTGTTGCAGGCGGGGTTGGAAAGTTCAAGTCCAGGTAATCCTTGATTATCAACCACTTGTTCAACCATTCAGAGTTATAATAGCATTAATCAAAGAGACTTATAACCAGTTCTCAAAGTTATGGAGGGTGGTGTTTTTTTTCAAAAAAAAAAAAGGCTGAATTTTTAGCTAAGATGTAGTGAAATGAGCGCATCCTTTTGATCCTTCTATGCAATTTGGTGTTGTATACAAACACCATATTGTATAGATATATGCAATGTATATTGCATATATACATATGAGGAGGAGGTATATATAAGAGATATAGGAGAAAGTCTCCATTAAATAGAGGTAGATTGCAGTTATTTAAGTAAATAAAGTGGGATCGACTTTCCAAATAACAGGTACAGTAAATATTCCCTATCCTGGGTATTCTCCTAAGATAAGGACTAACTCCCAGAATTCTCAGCAGTGGACGCACTGGAATATTCCTTTCCTCTTGTTATTTTTAAAAAAATATGCTTGGATGATAAAAGTTGAACACAGTATAAATCTTATTTTTTTCCCCTTTCACTGCATAAACATTTAAATTTCCTCTTTTCTGCAGCTGGGCTCTCATCCATTTGGCAATGGTCAAACTTGCGCTGAACAATATTAAGAACTTTTTCCCCATTACCGGCTTAGAACTATCTGGTGAGTTGCATTCATATTTTCATGATCAGATGTACTTGCTTTGTATTTTTCAACCCAACAAATTAAAAAATAATGAATTCATGGAATGTGTCTAATTTATTCTCATCACAAATTATACTCTTCCCCATTCAGGAGGCCATTTTGAAGACCAGATTAAACTGCAAAGCAGAACAAACAAAATAACAGAGTGTTCTGACCAAGACTTCCCGAGACTGTAATTAGGCACACGCTTAGTTAAAGCAACTCTGGTTTTATTTCAGTACTGGGAATTATTTTCATTCCCAGCCAGTAATGAGTCCCAAACAGTCCCTCGAAATAAGCACACGCCTTTCTTTCCTTTGAATTGCTGCCAACAACCAGAGTGCCAAACCAACCAAAGTACAAAGTCCACACAGAGCTTCAAGGATTAATCCAAACACAACAAACAACTTTGCTTCCTGCAAGGTTTTTCCTACCTTTGCCTGTCCTTTATACCTTAGGGGAGGGGCAATCATCTCCAAGCCTTACTCCTGAGTCACCCCTTTTGTTTCAGCTGCTCTTGCCTTCTAGCAGCTCTGTGAATACGCACACTGGGAACAGGCTCCCCGTATCCTCTGACTCGCTGCTGCCAGACTCCAAAGGCTCCAAAGGCAGCACCCCACTCCCAGACAGTCCTGGTCCCATCTCTGCATTGGATGCAGGACGCTCATCCGAGTCCTCTTCAGATTCCCTGACTGGTCCCCGTTCTTCCCCACTGTCCAATTCCGCTGCACAGGCTGCGAGTGAACCATAACACAGAAAAGATGCTCCCTATAATTTGGATGGCTACATAAATATCTTCAATAAATAAAGCAAAGCAGAGATGTTTGGGGAATTTGAATCTTCCTTAGGCCCGGTCCCACTGCACTTATGGATGCAAAGAGGATGTAAAATGTTAAAAAAAAGCTTGCCATCCATTGGATGCATCCGTTTGTGTACTCATTGCAAACGTAGGTAACATTACACTCTATCTGTCGAGCATCTGTCCACTGGATTTCATGTGCGCGAAGAAGTTTTGAGCTGCACAAAACTTGTGAACGGCATGAACTTTCCCGAGTGTACGATGAAAATCCGCGCGACATATGAGCAACAACGATTCTATGTCCGTTATCAACCGTTAAATGTCTGCTGTATCCTCTCTGCATCCTCTGGGCATCCTCGCAACTCACATCCGCTTGCAGCTGAAACGGAAAGAGGGAGGAAAGAAAGGTACACGGAACGTCTATACAGCGTTAGTAGGCATGGAAATAGAAAGGATGCGCAATGTGAACGGTTTGCATCCGATTATATCGCGCAGCATCCCCTTTCTTTCCTTTTAGCGCTACGTGATGCATCCGCTTCATCCGCTATGCGTCTGCTTCTCAATTATCCCCGTAACCCCTTCGGAGGTGTCATCCCCTTCCATCCGCTTTCATCCACTAGGCTTCGATGAACATCCGTTTAACATCCCTGCTACATACTACCCACGTCCGTTCTTTTCCGTTCTGTTTATGCAAATTTTCACCACTTTTTGAAGCAATGACAACGGATGGAGCCACCCCTGAAATTTTGCTCGTCCGCTGTGTCCTTTATGCATACGTTTTGCATCCGTCAGCCAGTGGGACCGGGCCTTAATAAACAGAGGTGTCCAGAAATGGGTGTGTGTTTTGTTTGGGATTAAACAAACCACAAACAAATGTTCCTATTTCAGAGCTTCCCGTAACATCACCTCTGGGTACTGCTGTGATTAAAAATCTGGAGAATTGGGAACAGATCCTGCAAGAAAGAATGGATCGCTTTGAAGGTCCCCCACCAGATTACATCAATACTTGTTTTCCTGAACTCGGGATGGGAGCCGGCGCAGCTGCGGTCCGAATGAAGGCAATGGTTGATCCTGAAAACACACCATTTAAGTAAGAAAGGTGTTATTTTAAAAGAGGAGGGAACACCTGAGGTTGATCTTCCAGCTGTGCCTGGACTACCAAGTTACAGATTTCCTAGCCAAGCTGGCTAGGGCCATTTTCTTAGCACAACTGGAAGGGACTTATGGGAGGAATCCGTTCTAAGCTTTAATGAGAATCCATGTCCTCCAACCATTCTTCTCCAGATGTATTAGAGATGCAGTTTCTGGAATGTTTATGGAGAGTTTGAACCATCCATGGTTGTCCCAAAGGAGCTTTTTCCAAAATGCAACTGGACTTTCTTGATTTTTTTTTTCCTTTGAAAACATTTTACTTGTCATCCAAGAAGCTTCCGTTCTTCGAAGAACTGAACGGAAGAAGCTTCTTTGATGAGAAGGGAAATGTTTTCAGAGGAAAAACCCCAAAAAATATATTTGTCTTTTGGAAAAGAACCTTTGGATGCTTCTGGAATTCCAATCAGCATGGCCTTTGATCACTGTGGTCAATTAGTATGGCTTTTGACCATTCAGTGAGAAGTATGGGTGGTCTCATTAGGAAGGTACCAGATCTGGGAACATTGACCTCAGTTTCCAAGAAAATTTTAACACTCAACTTACAGTACCTTAATTCTTTTACTAGCAGATGCTGAGACATTATTTAACAAATAAAGCTCATTAAAGTCATTTGTTCCTGGAAACCCTATTCTGGGAATGCTTAGAATATACTTAACAGCTTTGATCATTTTTGAAAACAACAACCTTCTTGATCTTGTGCAGCCAGGATTCTGAGTTTTAAACCTAATTATTTCCAGGGAATTAAATCCATGCTTCTTAACAGCAGATGTCAGCTTCTTAAATGAGATTTCCGAAGAGGAAACAGTATTTTTTGGTACAGCAAAAAAATAAGAGGCAATCCATTTTAAGAATCTGTGACTATTTGTAACACTGTTCTGATTCTATCCGTTCTTGACATGATTAAAGAAATAAAATACCTTCCTTTTTTCCCACCACCGCATAGATCAAAAGATTACTCAGCATTGCCAGCTAAGAGATTGTGGCATTTTCTGGTGAAACAAGAATTATTGCAAGATACTTTCATTCGATACACATTCACCAAGAAGAGAAAGCAAAGTGAGGTTAGTGAAAGAAATCCAAGTATTAAGTTCTGTTTTTCCAGGGACACTTAATGTTACTTTTATTTATATCAATTGCTACTTGTTTTAATTTTGTTTTGGCAATATATTTCACTTTTGCCCTCCAAATATTTTGGCCATAATGCAGCTGCATCCTGGGTCATCCCTGATAGATTTTAAAATAGGAAATGGGCTTGAGCATAGTTGCATTAAAAGTAATTAGGCCGATCATCTTGAGTTACCTAAGAAAGGAATAAAGGCGGGATTGGAAAAAAAACACACAAATAAATGAAGATGTCCACTTCACCACTGCATGGAAGGTTTTTCATTTTTTTTTCCTTTTTATATACATGTGTGTTTTGTGCATGTGTTGTTCATCTATGCTGTTGTGTAGTCTGTAGAAGACAGCAAGGAGCATGTCACAAAACAGAGCAGCCCAGCAGAAGATGGCAAAGCCAAGGTATTATCCCATCTCCCTCAATCTTTACTATAGTTAAAAAGAAAAAGAAAACTATACTGTAGCTTGCTTTCCTGCCTTCCTTTTCCTAATGCAAAATTAACAAGCGCGCTGAGATTCTCTCCCAGATGTTTTAACTCTTTCTACTAACCGTTGGAGGCAATGCAAGTGGGATTATGTGAAAACCAAGGACCAAATCCTAAACAGAACAACAGAAGTCTAGAAGGGACCTCTAGTCTAACTCCCCCTGCTCAATCTCAATCAGGAAACCCTGTACTGTTTCAGACAGGTGATTATCCCATGTCTGCATGCCAGCTTTCACACTGGAACATCTGGAAATTTTCTTGGAAAGACACATAAAAAAAAGAGCCATAATTCCTGGGCTTCTCTTAAAGGCTTCTCTCATGGGTGTTTACTCACTTCTGTGACCTGTTTCAATGCACCTGTTGCAAAAGGGGCTTCCCTTTTTTTCCAGGTGGAGGCAGAACTTGGCTACCCAGGAGGAAGAGCCAAAATCATACACAAGGAATCGGATATGATCCTCGCGTTTGCGGTGAATAAGGTAAGGCCCACTGAAGCCACGGCTACCTTTGTTGCATTAACCTTTGGCTTGACTCAAGGCCTCTAACACCTAAGCTTTGGACTGGGGGGGGAAATGGGGTCTTGTGCAGGCAAACATCAATGAGATCGTTTTAGCTTCCACCCACGACGTGCAAGAACTGGACGTGTCTGCTCTCTTGGCTGCACAGCCGTACATATGGATTGGAGAAGAGTTTGACAGGGAATCGAAAAGGTTCGATGGTCTCACCAGTTTTTATTGATGTTATTATGTATAAATCCATCTCCCTTTTTCATGGGCCTCAAGGAAAAGCCTCCCCTTCCTTTTGCCAATCCTATAGGGTAGCTTGGCCTATTGGTCAGCTCAGCAGTACCATGGTCAAGCAAAGATGTAACGCAGTTCCCCCTAACCCATGGTCAACAAAGATCAAACCCAGTTCTCCTTAACCCATGGTCAACAAAGATCTAACCCACTTCTCCCTAACCCATGATCAACAAAGATCTAACCCAGTTCTCCCTAACCCATGGTCAACAAAGTTCTAACCCAGTTCTCCCTGACCCATGGTCAACAAGGATCTAACCCAGTTCTCCTTAACCCATGATCAACAAAGATCTAACCCAGTTCTCCCTAACCTATGATCAACAAAGTTCTAACCCAGTTCTCTTTAACCCATGGTCAACAAAGATCTAACCCAGTTCTTCCTGACCAATGGTCAACAAGGATCTAACCCAGTTCTCCTTAACCCATGATTAACAAAGATCTAACCCAGTTCTCCCTAACCCATGGTCAACAAGGATCTAACCCAGTTCTTCCTAACCCATAATCAGCAAAGCTCTAACCCAATTCTCCCTAACCCATGGTCAACAAAGAACTCACCCAATTCTTCCTAAGCCATGGTTAAGCAGAGATCCTAACCCAGTTGTGATCCAACTTCTTATTTCTTACAAGATTTAGACAAATCTAACTAAAAGCGACAGGGCAAAAAATAGACTCTTTCCAATCGTTTCTGTTCTGTATCATGCCATGTGAAATTGTGTCTTTGTCCCACTATTGTTATGGCTGTTCTCCTTCCAAAAAAATCCTTAATTTTGGTGCAAATTAAACATCTGTCCTTTGTTTTTCCCCAAATTTCCCATTTTTGAGAGATGCTAAACATTGCTTAAGTGAGTGAAGTCTCACCAAGATTCTGAATGCTCGAAATTGCTACTCTTTCATTCTTAGCCGTGTAAGATTCCAATATTCTATTTTTCACCTTTTTTTTTTGGTAGTTCAGACGATGTGGACTTTCGTGGCTCTACCACCACCCTGACACAGCCCAGCGCTGCATCTTTTGCAGTGGCTCAAATGCAGCACGTTTCAAATCTGTCGTCAATGCCATGGTTGGGCAGCGGGCAAACCAGTACCGGAGCTGGTATAGTAAGTTACTTCTCTTTGAACATTCTTCTCCATTTTAATACCATAAAATATTTTGTCTCTTCATCTTCCATCCACAATGTTACATAGGGTGACCCACGTATTTGTGTGTGTGTGTGTGTGTTTTCTGCCTTGAGTTACTTATCTCTATATATAAAAGTGAAATACCATCATGCATCATCACAAAATCTCCAGAACTGTAAAGCCTACAAAATTGAAATTTGGCACGTATATTCCTCTTGGCTTCTAGGGGCTCACTAAGAAAAGATTTTTTGAAATGACCATCAGAGAATTAGTATTTTCGTATATTGTTATTAACACACTCTGGTGCTAAGGAGTTCTAGTCCCTCTCCCCCTCTGAAAAGAAATATCTTCCAAATGCAAAACACAAGCAGAAGAGAGGAGTATCAGTTTTGGTTTTAGGTTCACAGCAACAAACAGCTTTACTACAGAACAGTTGAGCTAAGCCACGCCTAGGCTCCTTGCTGTCTCCTTCTTGCTCACACAGCAAATACTGTTTTAGTTTCCAAACAGCCCTCAACTCTCTCACACACTGACAGGATGCTCGTCAGATGAATACTGATGGGTGCTGGTAGGCAGAGGCAGGATTTTTTTCCCCCTTATTTTCCTCCCCAAAAACTAAGCCTGGTCACATAGTTTCATAGTGAAGCACAGGTATAGAGCCGGTTAAGTAATAAAGGCAGGATATGTATGGGGAGAGAGAGAGAGAGAGGTACATAGGTAGGTAGGTAGATAGAAGATGATAGATAGATAGATAGATAGATAGATAGATAGATAGATAGATAGACAGACAGATAGATAGACAGACAGACAGATAGATCTATTGAGCATATGGCATGTCATACGTGGACTAACAATATATACTAGCGTTTCATCTAAATTAGTAGAACATAATAAAATACAAATGTTAAAAAGATCTATGTTCAAATACCAATGTCTAGGACATCTTTGTATTATACATCCATGATGGATGGATGGATGGATGGATGGATGGATGGATGGATGGATGGATGGAGCATCAATCCTGTAAACTTGTTATACGAGGACCGCAAAATGCTGCTACATGATGTGCATTTACTAAGCCACTAGATGGTAGTAAATTACCAGATTCTTTTAACCTTAACATTTCTTTCATGGATATCTTAGCAGCAAATGGCCCCAAGATTCACTTTTATATACGCTGGGGATTTAATATTAAACATTGCAAGGACATACAAATTTATTTTTGTTACAAACGCAAGCTATTCTGAGCAACTAAGCCAACGGTGAATTTAATTGCTTTCACACTCAGCTCATCAAACGGAATTTGAATAACGTCAAGAGAATGACATCTCACCCATTCCATCAATATTGTAAGTACTTCTTCTGACTGACAGCCTAAATGATGGAGAGATAAGGTTGGGCAGTGATGAAAGGATCAAACCTAAAACCAGAGGCAGAATTCACTATTTCTACTTCTTGGGATCAAACTTTAAATTTGAGAAAAGGTGGAATATCAGCTGAATTAATTACAACAACTTCAAGAAGAGCCTTAGAAATGAGATCTGTTTTTGCATTTCTCCTTCCCTTTCACTTTTCATTTCATTTGTCTGAAATGTGAGAGGGTTTCCTGTTTGAGCAAGGGGTTGGACTAGGAGACCTCCAAGGCCCCTTCCAACTGCATTATTCTGTTGTTGTTTCTCTGTTTTGTTATTATGTGTTAATCACAATTTCTTGTTTGGGCACTTGGGATGGTTTTCCAGATCTTACTGGAGCCCAAGATGGCAGCGTCCGAATGTTTGAATGGACCAGGCCTCAGCAACTGGTTTGCTTCCGTCAAGCAGGCAACGCCAGGGTTACCAGAATGTATTTCAATCCTCAGGGCAATAAGGTAAGGGCTTTCCCTCATAAAACATAAATATAAAATGAAAGACCATGGTCATTAAATGAACACGGCCATTAAGCGATAGTGAAGTTTTAGGCAAAATCGGAAGTAACTTTAGTCTTTAGGAAAACCATTGTAAAGTCTGTTTGAAGGGTTTTGTGTGACCACAAGACCCTTCAAACAGATGTTTCATTACGCAACTATGTAGCATCATCAGGAGCCTCTGTGGCACAGTGGTTAGAGTGCAGTACTGCAAGTTACTTCTACTGCTGCCAGCTGCCTACAGTTTGGCAGTTCAAATCCCAGCAGGCTCACGGTTGACTCAGCCTTTCATCCTTCCGAGGTGGGTAAAATGAGGACCCAGATTGTTGGGGGCAATAAGCTGACTCTGTAAACTGCTTAGAGGGGGCTGTAGAGCATTGTAAAGTGGTTTATAAGTCTAAGTATATTGCTATTGCTATCAGTGTTAGAAGGGAGTGGCAGAATGGAGAGGAGGAAGAGGAGAAGGTAAAAGAACAGTGAAGTGCACTATGGGGTCTTTGGTACTCTCGGAGCTGGGTTGTTGGCTTATAGACATTTAATGATCTGACTAGGTTACATCATCAGCGTTCCATCAGTCGTTAAATTTCTCTCTTTCTTTAGCTGAAAGGGGGAATTTTCCAGCAGGGAAGCTCTTCCACCGCCACATGTCTTAAAGCTGACAAAATTGAGAAGAGGATGAACTCAGCCATGTATTTGATGACAGGAACCCTAAATGTTGGACATGATCACTAGATTGAATTAGGTCCTACTTTCAATTAGGGGGTAGAAAAAAGTAAAATCACTCTTGATGAATGAACATTTATGAGTGGCTTTTTGGAGCATGCTCACAGAGCCACTAATGCATGAAATTTGTCTCTTGCAGTGTGGGGTGGCTGACGGAGAAGGATTCTTAAGCATTTGGCAAGTAAACCAAACTTCAAGTAATCCCAAACCCTATCTGGTAAGTAATCAGGAAAAATCTGCACATTTGTTTTTAATTTTCTGCTTCTCTCTTTCGATTGAGATACGTAGAAAATAGAGGAGAAGGGGCTGGAAAATCAAGTTCCTTTAATACAAATTGCTCAGTAATCTTAACTTTATTAACCCATCTGATGAAGTGGACATCAGCCGGATTAGGAAAGTAAGATTGCTGGGCAATTTGTATTAAATGAGTCTGATTTTCTAGTCCCACCCCCCTCTATAAGAACTATAGAAAGCCCCCATTCACTCTCCAAGCTGTTAGAATCTAATTGTAAGTCAAATGTGCTTGCATATTTTACAGTATATACGTATATAAGCATTGCACCTGTCTGGTGCAGTGTTGGCAACTTCAGGACCTGTGGTCTTCAAATCCCAGAATTCCCTAACTAGCTTGCTTGCTAAGGAATTCTGGGAGTTGAAGTCCACCCATCACAAAGTTGTCCAGGTTGAGAAACATTGCTCTGGTGTCTTCTTGGGAGACCTCAAGTCATTTCATTCTTTCCCATCTGATAAAGCCGTGATGGCGAACCTATGGCACGCATGCCAGAGGGGGCATGCAGAGCTCTCTCTGTGGGCATTCAAGCTCTCATCCCAGCTCAGCTCTGCCATGCATGCATGCATGCCTCCCGCCAGCCAGCTGGTCTTTGGGTCTCTGCTGTGCGTGGGGCTGGGGGCATGTGCAGGAGACACGCTCAGGGGACCTGCATGCATACATGGGGAACATGCAGGTGTGGAAGGAGAGTGCATGCGCGGAGACAGGGCGCATGCATGGAGATGTGCATGCATTGCATTTTTGGGGTGCATGCACGCAGGTGGCTTTGGGCACTCACTGGTTCTGTCCACCTCTGTAGAATCGGTAGCTCTGAAGAGCAGCAGACATAGAACTGGTTCTACGTCTGCTGAAGTTTTTGCTCACCCGCCTACCTGGGCTCTTACCTGACCTTTATTTCCTGATTTTTTAACTTCAGCTGCTGTGTGAGGCAGCCATGTGAGGCACAGCTGCAGTTAAAAAAGCAGGGAAAAGGGGCTTTTTGAAAGGCTGCTTCTCTGCACATGGCATGCTGATGACGATTTGCAGGCACGGGGCCGGCAGCATGCAGGGAAGCACATCATAAATCACCCAACCTCGTAAATGACCAAACTGGTAGTTAACCCTGTCGTATCCCACCCCTGGGCACTCAGTGCTGAAAAGGTTAGCCGTCACTGTGATAAAATGTCCATTTGTTGAACTTTTGGAAGTCAGAAGACAATTTTGGGAGCTATATCTGGCCTAGAAGAGGGAAATACTCTACTGAAAGGTATATATATTTAACTTAAAGCTTGTTGATAGGGCTGAGAAGATCTAGAGAAGGAAAACCTTGGAAAAATTCAGAGGGGGGAAGGAACGAATCACCCAACATTGGCAGAAAAAAAGTTATTTTCCATGTTTTTCTGCCTCCCCCCCCCCCAAATTCCTTGCTTGCTTGCTTATTTTATTTTATTTTATTTATTCATTTATTTATTTTCTGGACTTTCATCACTCCACTTATGGATCCTATCAGCTGCAAGACTTCCAGATGGCTAATAATGTGCATTGATTTCTAATCCTTGAAATCCATTTTAGATGGTATACAGAGATGAAGGAAACATCTTGTCCTTTCCAAGTGTCATATTTTAATTAGATTTCTCTCCCCTTAGCGATTGTGAGAAAAAGATTATAATTATGAATGAGAGTGTTAATTAAGCTCCTTTTTTCATTCCCTGGGCTTTACAGCTGAGAAGATAGATAGATGGA
The DNA here is from genome assembly GCA_004320025.1 of Laticauda laticaudata. Taxonomy (NCBI): domain Eukaryota; kingdom Metazoa; phylum Chordata; class Lepidosauria; order Squamata; family Elapidae; genus Laticauda; species Laticauda laticaudata. Next base: position 81,724 of record BHFT01058825.1, read on the forward strand.
TGGATGGATGGATGGATGGATGGATGGATGATATAGATATAGATATATAGATATAGATATAGATATAGATATAGATATAGATATAGATATAGATGCAGTTGTGAGCTCTTGTGGGGGTTCCAGCTGTTTGGCTTGAGAAGATGGGATGGCTAGACCATCTGAATGTAGGATGTATGGTTTGTACCCTACCACTGAACGCACTGTGTCTGTGGGTGTTGTTCTGGTGTTGTTGTTTTTACAGAGTTGGCAGTGCCACAGCAAAACCACAAGTGACTTCGCCTTTGTTACCTCTTCGAGTCTAGTGGCCACATCTGGACAGTCCAACGACAACCGGTGTGTTCAGAAAAACAAGTCGGGTGGGGACAGTCACCCAATGTGGGTTTGGTGCAGGGGTGAAACTTCAAAAAAAATTGGCAACCGGTTCTCTGCTGGTTGGACATGGCCATCGTGGGCATGGCCTAGTTGGCCTCCTGCACCACAATGCCGGGGGGGGGGAGGCGTTTTCACCGTCCCTGGTCTCTGGAGGCTTCCGTCAAGGCTCCAGGAGGGCAAAAATGGCATCCCTGGGGTCCTAAGGCCCTCTGGAGGCCAGAAACGGGCCTTTTTGGAACTTCCAGGAGGCCCGTTTCCCTCCCTTCCCAGAATCCAGAGGCTCCCTGGAAACCAGGAACAGGGCCATTGTTCAGCCTTCTAGAGCCTCCAGGTGGCCCGTTTTTCACCCTCCCTGGGCCCTGCACTTACCTGGGATCCAAAATAGGCTGTGTGGAGACTCCAGGGAGGAGAGGGGAGGGGCAGGGCAGGGCCAGCCAGTCGTTGAAACTTCCAGTTTGGTGAACCAGATATAAAATTAACATCTGGTTCACCCAAACCGATGTGAACCGGTAGCCACCTATTCCTGGTTTGGTGACTGTTGAATACTAACGATCTTACATGGGTGTGTTTTCTTTTATAGAAATGTGTGCTTGTGGGACACCTTGGTGTCATCTTCTAACAATCTCATACATGGTAGGTTTCTTGCCAAACATCTTGATGTAAGTAAAATGATTTGAGGGGAATCCTATTTTATTTAGCTTTATTTTGTTTATTTCATCCATCTATTATTGTTTCTATAAATAACTTAAGGGGTGAACATGCATAATAATCCTTCCTCTGTTTTCCCCACAGCAGCAACCCTGTGGGGTGAGTTGGGCTGAGAGAGAACGACTGGCCCAAAGTCACTCTTTCATGGCTAAGGGGCAACTAGAACTCCTAATCACCTGATGATTGGCCCAAAGTCCCTCAATTGGCTTTCATGACGAAGACAGAACTAGAACTCCTAGTCACCTAGTGATTGGCCCAAAGTCCCTCAATTGGCTTTCATTGCTAAGGCAGGACTAGAACTCCTAGTCACCTAGTGATTGGCACAAAGTCACTCAGCTAACTTTCATTGCTAAGGCAGGACCAGAACTCCCAGTCTCCTGGTGATTGGCCCAAAGGTGGCTTTCATGGCTAAGGTGGGATTAGAATTCCCAGTCCCCTGGTGATTGGCCCAAAGTCACTTAGCTGTCTTTCAGGGCGAAGGCAGGACTAGAACTCCCAGTCACCCACTTTCTAGCCTGCTCCCTTAACCATCCGATGTGTTTCTCACAGGCAGAACTAAAGTCTTCCTTCAGAAGTTTGGTGGCCTATAAACCCTCCCGAAACAACAGGATCAGTTTGAAAACTTCCATTATAAAACTTGGCACTCACCAACCTCTCTCCCTTCTCCTTTCCTCTCCTTGAGTGAGCCATTGTTTCCTGCCCCACAGCCTCTGCTCTGAAAGATCTCGAAAGAGAGTCGGCAGAATTTGCTTGTCTCTGAAGCAGACAAAACACCAGCTAATCAGCATGATAAGAGCCCAAGCCATGCGTAAATGTGGAGGAGGAGGAGATAGCTTCTAGGACCCATAATCTGTGCATGGCCAGAGAATATGAAAAGTTAAGAGGGCAACCAGCTGTCCCTGACAGAGGTGGTTGATGGATTTTTTTCTTCTTCTGAAGATGCAAAGGAATTTGGTGGAAGAAGCAGGAAAGGGGGCTCCAGGTTTTCCATTGCAGATTGAACTTTTCTTTTAAAAAGAAAACAAATCCTGAATTTGCAGGCTTATCCTGAGACAGAAATGCAGAGTAAAGGAATGCATTTCTTTTACCACTGCAGACATCTGAGGGGGGGGGGCTTTCAATCCATTGTTTTATTGTTCATTTTTCTTGCTCTTTGATTGGAATTTGCATTTGGGTATAGCTAACATTAGAAGACAGCCATCGATCAAATAATTGTGTAATTTCAATCATCTGAAAGCACTCCTCATCCTCCAAATGTTGGCTATCTATTTGTTTTTTCTACCTCCCAGCAAATAGAATAGCTTTCTGAATGTAACCAGGTTCAGAAGACATTCTGAACGTGTGGATTTCAACTCCTAGAATTCCTCAGCCAAACCATGCTGGCTGAGGAATTCTGGGAGTTGAAGTCCACACGTCTTAAAGTTGCCAAGTTTGAAGACTCCTGTCCTAAGCCATAAGGTGGGCTTGCTTGTATGTGTGTTATGTCAATCCTGCCGCTCTAGTTGGTGAATCATGGTTTAGCACATTGTGTGAACCTAGATGACTAGGGTTTAATCCATACACAATGGATTGACAAGTCATATCCTATGAATATTGCCTCTGATGTACACTCCAGATGCATTTCAAAGTAGACTTTAGAAAAATAGATTGTTGGGAGACATCTTTTGAAAAATAGGAATATAGATTTCAGCACTGTTTAGTGCTGAAATCTATAGTCCCACAGTCAACCCACAATCAAATTTTGTCAACATGCTGCCCAGCAGATATTGCCCACAGACTATATCCATGATGCCGAACCTATGGCAGACATGGCATACAGAGCCATTTGTGCTGGCACACAAGCCGCAGGCAAACTCACCTCACTGCACATGTGTGCGCCTCCCAGCTGATTTTTGGCCTGTTTGAGGCCTTTTTCAGCCTCCCAGAAGCTTGAGGAAAGCCTTTGCAGGCCGAAAAATAGGCCCATTTTGTCACTTCCTGTATTTCCGGAAATACCGGAAGTGACGAAACAGGCCCATTTTTCGGCTTGCAAAGCTTGCAGAAGCTTTCCCCAAGTCTCTAGGAGGCAAAAAAAGGCCAAAAATGGGCCAAAAATCACCTGGCAGATGCAGTGCAGGTAAGGAAGCGGCAGGGGGGGATTGCGTGCTCATGCATAGGGGGTGGGGCTTGTGCATGTATTGCTTTCTGGGGCAAGCACACACACAATTTTTGGCACAGGAGCCCAAAAAGGTTAGCCCCCACTGAACTATATGAACCAAGATGCTAGTTAGGGAGTTCTGCAGATTGTCGATGGAGATTCTCAGCCATCCAGGTCATGCTTGTTCCAAAGGTGCTTCTTCAAAAGACAACTGGACTTCCTTTTCTTTGCTTGAAGACATTTTGCTTCTTATCCAAGAAGCTTCTTCAGTTCTGAAGAAGCAAAAAAGGTTTCAAGCAAAAACAAGAAAGACCTGTTGCCTTTTGAAGAAGCAACCTTGGGACAATTCTGCAGATTGTTTTTCCAACATATCTGAAGGATACCAGGATGGGAAAAGCTGATACAGATATACAAGTTCCACCGACTTGCTATCTCCCTGACTTCCCTTGTTCTTACATTACTCAGCTGAGGGACATGTTGAGGCTTATGACCATTTCTAAGAACCATCTGGATGATTGTCTTCCCTCTTAGCCTTCACGTGTCATGAACATGGCGCCACAGTGCTTCAGTATGCACCGAAACATCAGCTGCTGATTTCCGGAGGCAGGAAAGGCCATATCTCCATCTTTGACATCCGGCAAAGGCAGGCCCTTCACACATTTCAGGCACATGATTCTGCAATCAAGGCCCTTGCCTTGGACTCCTCAGAAGAATGTTTCTGCACAGGTTCTGCAGAAGGGAATGTAAAGGTGAGTTTGTCCACTTTTCCAATCCAGGAATGACAACAAGAGGGATTGAGGGATGGAAGCCAAGTCTTAGGATGGGAGATGGAGGGAATGAGTGAAGTTTAGCTTTGAGAAGACCAAGATGGCCCTTTCTTGTCCCTGAAAGGATGGCACAGAGAAGAAGGTCCAAACATAAAGAGTAGTTTAATGAAAAGAAGGACTAGGGGTGACATAATAGCCGTGTTCCAATATCTAAGGGGCCACCACAAAGAACGGCGTCAACCTATTTTCCAAAGCACCTGAAAGCAAGACAAGAACAGTTAACTAGTGGAATTATTTACTTCCAGAAGTTGTGGGTGCTCCATCACAGCGGGCTTTTAAGAAAAGATTGGAGAGCTATTTGTCCAGACTGATTTAGTGTCTCCTGCTTTTGCAGAGAGTTGGACTAGAAGACCTCCAAGGTCTCTTCCAATTCTGTTATTCTGTTAGTTTGATAGTGGAACTAATTACAAGGAAGGTCTGTACCAATAACAATAGCACTTAGACTTATATACTTATATCACAGTGCTCTACAGCCCTCTCTAAATGGTTTACAGAATCAGCCTCTTGGCCCCAACAATCTGGGTCCTCATTTTACCAACCTTGGAAGGATGGAAGGCTGAGACAACCTTGAGCCGGTGAGGATTGAACTGCTGGCAGTCAGCAGCATTAGCCTGCAATACTGCATTCTAACCACTGCGCCACCGCAGCTCATCCATGCATCAGACAACAGTTAAGCAATAGAAGAGAATATTTTTAGCTCAGAGTTGAACAGTGGAGTCCTTGGTGTCCAAGATCCACCAAGCTCAGAGAAGAGTCCTTGATCCTCTCTGAGCTTGGTTGATCTTGGACACCAAGGACTTCACAATAGTTAAACAAGTCAGTTCCTGGATATTGACTGTCTGGTTTTCCTGCCTGTCTACTTTTTAACAAAAACATTTTTACCCTAGGTCTGGAGACTAACCGGCTATGGTTTGATCCATTCCTTCAAACATGAACACGCTAAGCAATCCATCTTCCGCAACCTGAGTACAGGAGTCATGCAGATCGAAATGGCCCCGGGCAACCGCATTTTCTCCTGCGGCGCAGATGGCACTCTGAAAATGAGGGTTTTACCCAATGCTTTCAATATCCCCTCAGACCTCTGTGACATTATGTAGCCTCGGCAGCCGCCCCATCAAAAGGAGAAGGCCTGGCCTTCCCTCAAGAGTTACAAGGAATGCTTTTCTACACTTGGCTTCCCGAGAAATTAGTGCAACGTTTAATACCAGTATTGAAGTAGCAGGAAGAGCAAGGTTTACACACGCACGTTCATATCATTCCAAGCACTGCAGTGGCACTCTAGGAGGGGCACCAATCGTGGTTTGTTGGAGAAAGCATGCCCTATTTCAGAGTTAGATTTTTCCGGGGGATGCATAGTGGGCCTTTTCAGTGTTCTTCTTTCAACTGTCATGTCCTCCCTCACTTGAATAGTGTCTGTTTCCCTTCTGGTTATGAAAGGGGAGATAAGGATTTCTAAGGGAGTGTAATTTTTATGGTGTTATTTTTTTTATATTCGTAATCATTTCTTGGGGTCCTACAATGAATGACAATGTGACGAATGTGCTATTTGTGGGCTAATGTGCAATGAGGAAAGATTTGGTGGCTCAGCAGGGTTGTTCTTATTTTAATGTTGAAGGTTGTTGATTTTTTAATTTAATGTAATGTTGAGATCCTTCTCCAGTTGGCATCAATGCACATAATAATCGAGATATGCTACATTACACAGTTACTATAGAATCAGGTTTTTTTTCCTAAAATTGCATGTTCATTTTGTTTGCTATGGATGGTCAACATTTTTGAATCATAATAATGCCATCCAAAATCAAATCTTGGTCTTTCCATGCTCCCAGCATATCTTTGTGCAATATTTAGCCCCTCGTTTGCTGTGAGTGTCCTCATTTCTCAGTACCCTGGATGAAAGAAGAATCAAGAGGGAAAAGTGACAGAAGAGATGACGGAGGAGGAGAGGACTTCTATGTCTTCTGAAGACCTTCATCTCATACCACATTCTACTTTTAGTGTTCCTCCTCTTCCCTCTATTTATTTTCAGCCTTGTCATTTTGATCAGGAATGTATTGTGGACGCCAAAAGTTTTCAAGAAACTATAGCTAACATCTCATCATCACTTGAGTTTTATTTGGGCCAGTATACACACATATACACATACGCACACAACACTTAATTAAATAATACTATGGGAAAATGCAGTAGCAAACCCATCCACTGCTCATTTGAGAGAAACTGATATCAGCCTTCCACATGGCCAGCTAGGAAAGAGTTGACAAATTTAAACCAACTTCCACAGCGTAATTGTATAAACTATGCAGAGGTCACTCTTGTTTGCTTGTAATATACTAGCTCTTGTCATATCTAGACGTATTTTCTCTGTTCTAAACAAGCCAACACATTCTTACTAAGAGAAACAGCCGATGTCTGTGTACTTCAATGTTGATGAATTGTATTATTATTTTTTCCCTCTTGTAAGTGTTCGTGTATGTGCTGTACTGTACAAGCGAAACAGAAGCCGGTGGGATAAATTGCACCTTTTAAGCAATTTAAGCAATTTTAAACTGCAAGCTGTGAAGTATGTATATGAGAAGAAAGCAACTATCATTTGTTAGTTTTATCTTTGGAAATTAAATAAATTCCTTTTATTTCACAGGACTCAGCCTCAGGGATGTACAGTTGGCATTTTACTCGGGGGCTTTGGAAGATGTTGATACCAAGATTGGTTTTGATGGAATCCTTCTTGCCTAGAAGGGGCAAAAAAAGTTAAATGTTTTTGGAACAATGGAATTCGTGCACCATTTTTTTTTATCTGTGGGGCAAGCCTTTCATCTTACTAAGATAGCATTCCTACCTTAAACTTCTGCTTTTTAATAAGCTTTTAACTGATACCGTGTTAATTTGAAAATCCTTCTTCTAGAATTTCAGGCGTTTGGGTGTGTTTTTTTTAAAGCACAGAAATATAGTTAGGTGCTAGACGAAAGATATGTGCAAACTTGCAAGGAGAAAGCTTTCAGCTAATCTAAAGAAGATTTATCCCAGTATGGTAACATCTACATGGTTTCTAGAGTATTCTGGGACTTGTAGTTCCAACCTATGAGGAAGGAATCCATCTGGGAAGAACTGGTCTTGATAGTGGATGAGGTGAAGGAAGCTCCAACAGATTTTTTTTTTTAAGTCATAGACAAGTCTTTGTAGAGAAAATAGGGATGGATTTGGCCAAAATCATCCACAATTAAGGAGCTTATTTTATAGAGATTCCTAATCAATCAGTATAGGGACACAGTGGTTCAGTAGCTAAGACACTGAGCTTGTCAATCAGAAAGGTCGGCAGTTCAAATCCCTAGCACCATGTAGCGGAGTGCTTGTCCCAGCTTCTGCCAACTGAGCAGTTCAAAAGCATGTAAAAACGCAAGTAGAAAAATAGGGATCACTTTGGTGGGAAGGTAACAGCGTTCCGAGCGCCTTCGCTGGCCACATGACCATGGAGACGTCTTCGGACAGCGCTGACTCTTCGGCTTTGTAATGGAGATGAGCACCACTCCCTAGAGTCAGAAACAACTAGCACGGTGTGCGAGGGGAACCTTTACCTTTTAATCGATCCATAAAAGCCACCACTTGTGTGTTTATCCCAAGTGAGATGGCCAACTATGGCCAACTATGAGATGGCAAAATTTGCTTTACCCAACATATTTTTATACCCTGGGTGAGAAGAGCATCTTTATACAAAGCACTCCACTAACACTTTAAGATTATTGCTTCTCTCCCATCATAAGGTTGGCTTTGCACTTTGGGGTGTATATGCATGTGGTCTTTGCAGCAAACACAAACACAGAGGAAGGCAAAGGAATGACACAAATACAGGACAACATGTCTTGTATTATTTTCATACCAGGCAACAGTAGGATTGCAGGGTACATTAATAGGGAATTCTTATTATAACTGCCTTAACATGAGCAGGTGGGTGCAGATTCATCTCTGTAATCAACCGACAACCAGAGATGACCAGCAGCACTCCAGGGTGCTAAGAGCTGCCCTCAACTTTGGAAGCATGGTCCTCAGATCTAACTAATGGACACACCAGCCATTGTAATCTATCCCGATACACTCCTTGTTTTGACATTTTTTGAACAGGAGATGGAAATTTGAAGAGGTTCTCAAAACAAGCCCTCTGCCTGACTGTAGAGGTGTGGGTGACACAAAGGCTGTCCAACATTAGACGAGAAAGTGGACAGGGTACTGTATCAGAAACCCGTGTTCCCAGGTATGTAGATGCTTATTCAACCAGTTGTAGGAGAGCATGGCCAACACCGGTACCAAGGTTGCATTTGAACCAGGAGACACTTTCTGTTCGAACCCTTCCAAAGAAAGGGACAGTTTCAGTTCAAAACGGGCATCCAGCTGCTTCTCTCGCAAGAGGTCAAAAGCGAAGGCCACATGCATGTGGTTCTTATCGGTGATATACAGCACCCCACCAGCCACAAAGGCATTGCCAGCCTTGGACTGCGGGTAGGTGGTGTTGATGTGCCTCAATACAGAAAATGTCTCCTCATCAACTTCTGCCACCATGATGTGCTCATCAGGCCGGGAAAGGTACATCACCCAGAGACCATTTTCATCCACTGCAATGCTGAAATACGACTTGGAAGTGCTGAAGAGATACATGCGCTCATAGTACCAAGAGTTCTCAATGAACAGTGCTTTGGATATGCCCGTCTCAAAGTGGTACCTGCAAGGAAGATGGCGGAAAAGAGCTGAGAATGATCATCCAAGATAGGGGTCTTCAAACTTGACAGCTTTAAGACTTGTGGACTTCAACTCCCAGAATTCTCCCTTCAGTCATGTTAGTTCAGGAATTCTGGGAGTTGAAGTCCACAAGTCTTAAACTTGCCAAGTTTGAAGATTCTTGATCCAAGAGAACAAGACAGCACCCTGGTTTTCAAAACTTATGAGAAACACAACAAAGGGACCTCACATAAATTCCTTTCTGATTTCTTTAGGTTTAAGCAAAGGGCAATAAGGAATCTGAATATATTGGTTTTGTTTTTCATAGAATCGCAATAAGAAAGATCTTACAGATTGTCCAATGAAATAGAGTTTCTCAACTTGGCACTTCCCAGATATGTATGGTAAGGCCACACTTACGAGTATTGCATCCAGTATTGGTCACCACACTATAAAAAAGATGTTGAGACTTGAAAGAAAGGGCAGAGAAGAGCAACCAGGATGATTAGGGGATTGGAGGCTAAAGCATATGAAGAACAGTTACAGGAACTGGGAATGGCTAGTCTAGGGAAGAGAAGGACCAGGGGATACAGGATAGCAGTCTTCCAATATTTGAGGGGCTGCCCCAGAGAGGAAGGGATCAAGCTATTTTATAAAGCCCCAGAAGTCCAGACAAGGAACAATGGTTGGAAATTGAACAAAGAGAGACTCAACCTGGAAATAAGGAGAAAGTTTCTGACAGTGAGAACAATCAACCTGACAGTGAGAACAATCAACAGAAGTTGCCCTTGGAAGTTGTGGGAGCACCATCACTTGAGACTTTCAAGAAGAGATTGGACTCCCATTTGTCAGAAATGGTGTAGGGTCTCCTGCTTGGGTGAGGGGTTGGACTAGCTGACCTACAAGGTCCCTCCCAACTCTGATTATCTGTTATCTGACTTCCAGAATTCCCAAACCAGCATGTACATTGATGAGGATCCTCGGAGGGGAAGTCCACATATCTGGAAGCCTCTATTGTTGGGAAACAGATTGTACACTCTAAGGGAAGGGAAGAGCAAATACTAAAGAAATCCTCCTTTTTCCTTCTTGAAAAACTTTGCTTTTGAAATTTCCATTCAAAGAAAAGGGAAGTGGGAGGAAAAGTCTCATGCATTTATCTTTTGTCAATGCAATCCAGGTGTCTGGATGGATATCCTGTTTGTCACTGCATTTATCCTCTCCCTTGCTTATCACGCTTCTAATAAATCCCAAGGAAAAACATAATGAGGAAATTCCTCCTTGGGAGCTTTTTCAAGACTTGGGCTCTCTGGGCAGCCAGGTGGATGTCAGAGTGATGGGAAGATTTGCACAATAAACTCCCACCAGCTGAAATAGCTATTCTTGCCTCCCAACTGGAAAAACAGCTCAGAAACATTCTGACAATCAGGTAGAAGGGTCCTTTCATGGAAGGGAGGCGGGGTGAGAAACAGCAGGGAAAATTTTATGCTCATAAAAAAACCCACCACTTGGAGGACAGCTAAACATCTGAAATAAAGTCAGATTCTATCCAAACCTTCACCCATCTTCTCTTCTGTGTCTTCTGGGAGAAATGTTACAAGTTTTGAGATGACCTCAGTCTTTCAGTGCATCCAAACAACAAGCAAAACTTCCTGCTTCAATTTTTAGTCAAAAATTCCTGTCTGCCACTTCTTCCACGGAAGCAATTGGAAGCCCCCTTTTAGAGAGCCAGGGATAACTAAAAGATTTTGCTTAATGCTCAAGCCTGCCTTTTCACAGATTAGGCTCTAAATTAGGCTCTCAAGACCCTCCTTCGTTTCCATGCTGTGGCCCCCTTTCCAAGAGGAGAGAGAGTGAGGAGCAACCCACACCTGCTTTCAAACTAGGCAATGTTGTTTTTGGCTCACACATCAAAGGCAAGGAAGTGGGGAAACTACTCATGCTTTGCACCTGAGACCTTGTGAGCCAGCAGCACTAGGCCAGAGCTCTTGAGCTATCTCAGCTCCCACACATTTCCAACCAGATGGACAGCCCTGCTTGTTACATGGAGCTTTGAATCAACTGTACAATATCAACCCAATGTTTTTTAAAAAGGGATGGGTCTTTGGTAGCTATGGGATAAGAGGAACAAAGGATGTTGTTCTGCCTAAGCAAATGTACAATTTAATGGACAGACAGGTGAATATATGGCAGTTGCTGATGAGTTTTGGGCACGAGCCAACTGGTTCTGGCCCCTAGAGCAGAGACACAACTTCTGGAAGGAGATCCATAGGTTCTGTAGATCAAGATCAAGCCTGAATATGGGGGAAGAAATCTCTTTCAGTCATTTGTCCATCTAGCCCCAGAAGACTTCCAGATTCTAACACAACGTCAATTTCTGCAAAGCAGGAAGCAATAATACTACACAAACACATGGCTTTTCAGTTGGCAAAAGGATCCAGTATTATAAACCTAGAAATGACCTCTTGAAGGCCACACAATCCAAGAGAACAAGAACAGGAGAAGCTGCCTCACACTGATTCTGACCAACACTCCATCTCAGTACTGTTCACACTGATGAGCAACACCTTCTCATGGTTTTGTTTTACCTGGAAATACTGGGGGGTGATGTTGGTTTAGTTTACTTTACTTTATTGTCACTGCACCTCGTACAACAAAATCAAACACCATCTTCAGTGCACATCATGACCATGAAAACAAACACAAATATACACCCTTCACATTCTATACATTGAATTGAAACCCCCTGACATTGCATTAATATTGCACTATACAGTAGAGTTCAACAGAGCTACTGCCCTGGGATAGAAGCTGTTTTTCAGCCTATTTTTCCTTGTTTTTATTGTCCTGTACCATCTGCCAGGTAGTAATAGCTCCAAAAAAAGGGATTCCAAGATGAAATGGATCTTTAAGAATGTTTTGAACTTTCTTAAGGCAGTGGGAGCTATAAAGCTCTTCCAAAGAGGGGAGAGGGCAACCAATGATCCTCTGGGCAATGACATTAACCCTCTGGAGCACTGTCCTATCTGCCACTGTGCAATTGGCAAACCATACAGAGGTGCAATAAGTTAAGATACTTTATCCTGCAGCAATCCCATTGCTAGGGTAACCCTGAATAGGTTGGTATATGAACATCCCCTACCAGATGACCTCTCTGACTCACCAGCTGAACATTTTCCAATGCTTAAACAATTCTTTGGTTTTCTCTCCTGATTCCTTCCAGAGAGCCTTTCTTGCCTTATCCGCGAAGGTCAAGCTACCATTGCTACTTACTTCACAACAATGTTGCGTCCCACCCGCTGGTAGTACAGAGCATTGTTGTAAATGGCATGTCCGCATCCATAATATGACCAGGGCAGTTCAATGGTGGTGGTGTTGCCATTCCACAATGCGTTGAGGTCCTGGTACTCCTTGATTATGTGCCCTGTTGACCCAAAGTGCAAAAGTTGAGTACCTGCTCATTGACATTCTAGGCTTTTTTTTAACTCAACACAGTGTAACAGATAAGATGTTGGTCTCCTCTAGACCTAGAAAGGCTTCAACTTCAAGTTCTCCCTCAGCTGATCCAATGGTATGTGGGATTGGCCTTGGGAGACAATTGAAGGGAACAGTCAGGGGTGGCTACTGGGGGTTCACAGGGGTTTGGGAGACCCCTTAGCTAAGAATCTGTGCAGTTCAGAGAACCCCCAAATCCCACTCCTGGCTGGCCCTGCCCACCCTGCCCCACCCCTCCCAGAAGTCTCCACATGGCCCATTTTGGATGCAGGTAAGTGCAGGGTGCGCACAGAGGCTCAGGGAGGGCAAAAAAAAGAGCCTCCCAGAAGTTCAGGAAGGCCAGAAACGGGTCTGTTTCCGCCTTCTAAAGAGCCTCCGGCCCCCGGGGAGGCTGTTTTCGCCCTCCCGGAGGCTCAATGAAAGCCTCCGGAGCCCAGGGAGGGCAAATACGCCTCCCCACCTAAGTACAGGAGGCCAACTAGGCCACGCCCTTCCAGAAACCAGGCAGAGAACCCATTGCAAAAAATTTTGAAGCCCACCCCTGGGAACAGTCCCATAAAGTATAGTTAGGCATCTGAGCATGCTTCCAAAGTTGGCCACATCGCAAGGTTGACAACCACAGAAACGCATGAATGACTTATGGCCAAATCAATCTCTCACAGCACTACCTACAAAGCAGATTGATTGTTACTATGACACAAAGGAAAGGAGATCTCTCTATATATATAAGTTATCCTGAGCTCCTGGGGGAAAGGCAGGATTATAAACCTTGCAAACATAGCTCACCTACCAGGATTAAGCAGCTAATATAAATTTTCACACTGTCCAGCTTCACATATTTTACAAAGCTATGATTTGTCCAATAAGTCACGGATAACAGCATTTATGCAACACTGGAGTTATGCAATTCTGGAACAATACAATCATAAATGCTAAGCCATAAATCACAGTTGGATAAATCCCAATGGTGAGGTTTATCCGTTATGTTTAACCAGGGTTTCTTGCATAAATCCTGATTAGTTGACTTCATGAAACATGCTGAATCATAAATCACAGTTCATAAGCCCCCATGGATGGGCTCACTCAATGTTTTAAGGCAAAAAGCAAATTATGGCTCAAGTGATGCATGAGCCCAGTGAATGAATACAAAGAGCGAAACTGAGCATCAGATCCACAGCTTAGATCACAATCCAAAAAATATCGGGTTTATTTTCACTTTCTAAGGACAGCAGCATCAGGGAATCTGGGCACGGTCTGCATCGTCCCATTTTTCACACCCATTAAGAATTTCTCTTCCTTTTTAAAAGAAAGTACATTGTCAATTAATTAATTAATTAATTAGGGCAATTGTTGGAATCCTGACACATGGTATTTGAATCCCTGGTTTTTAAAAAAAAAGAAAAAAAAAGGACAGCATATTAACATGACTTCTAAACAGCCAAAGCCCCCTGGTGTTACAGTGATTAAAGTGAAGTATTGCAGGCAAACTCTGCCCACAGTCAGCAGTTCGATCTTGACAGGGCTCAAAGCTCACTCAGCCTTCCATCCTTCCAAGGTCCGTAAAACAAGGATCCAGATTGTTAGGGACAATGTGCAAATGACGCTTCTACAATATTTTCATATTACATACTACTCTTAACTGTCCAGAGAGTGCTGTAAAATGCTATAGGGTGGCATATAAGCCTAAACGCTAACACTATTCTGAAAGCATAACTGAATGCCCTTTTTACAAGACCAAGCAGGTTTACTCCAGGTTTACCCGTAAAATGCTCAGCGATCCAAATCTTTTCATCGGTGCGGTTTCCGAGATCTACCATCCATGCTCCGTAACTTTGCTTCAGTTTGACAATCTCTTCAGGGCTCCCAATAGACTCAATCATGTTTTCTAACAAGGAGAGGAGAAATCAGTGCAATAGACTGCAGGTGGCAAACCCAGAGGTGGTTTTCAGCCAGTTCTGACCAATTCTGGAGAACCAGTAGCGGAAATTGTGAGTAGTTCGGAGAACTGGCAAATCCCACCTCTGACTGGCCCCGCCTCCCCTCTATTCTCTGCCTCCCGAGTCCCAGCTGATTGACTGGGTCTTCTTTGGTTGCCTTGCACAGGAGAAGGGAGTTGGAAAGCAGATTAGTGGGGTGGGGAGGGAATGGGGATTTTGCAGTAATCTTCCCCCAGGAGTGGGGAGGAAATGGAGATTTTGCAGTAACCTTNCCCCAGGAGTGGGGAGGAAATGGAGATTTTGCAGTAACCTTCCCCTGCCATGCCCACCAAGCCACGCCCACAGAACCGGTAGCAAAAAAAAAAATTGAAACTGGGCAAACCCCCATAATTTTTCAAGAAGGATTTGGAATGAATTACTTTACCGGTCTTCCTGCGTTGATAGAGATGGGCTGGGTCTTTGGCTTTCCCAGCGAGAGTATCATCGTTTGGAATGCTACAAGCCTCTCCTAAAAACCATGGAGAGGAGAGAGAAGCAGAGATTGTGGCTGAACTTTGCCCCCCCCCCCCAAAAAAAGGCATTCTTTCATGATGCTAAAAAATGATTATTACCACCTGCTAGGTTAGCTAAAATGTTTAAAAATATGTCTAGCAAATGTTGGAAATGTAACCAAAAAACAGGCACATATTTCCATATGTGGTGGACCTGTGTTAAAGCAAAAAAAAAAAAATTGGGGAAAAATACATAAGTGGTTAGGAATGATGATAGGAAAACATGTAGATTTTAAACCTGAACTTTTTCTATTAGGTATAACACTTGATAAACAAAATATATATTTAATATTGCATGTATTAGCAGCAATGATATTGCATGTAACAGCAGCGAAGATTACATTTGCGCAATACTGGAAAAGTGAAGAAATTCCACGAGACGAAGAGATAATTAGGAAGATACCAGATTATGCAGAAATGGACAGACTCACTTTGAAGATTAAACAGAAAGAAGATACAGAATATTATCAAACATGGAACTTATTCTACCAGTGGTTGGGAGAAAGGGGTGGAGAAAAAGAATGTAATCTGTACTGCTAAGCAAATAAAATAACCCAGACAACATGATGTTTACTAAGCACTAACAAAATCTAAACAATAAAACTTTTTTTAAATGATTATATTTATTTAAATTTTTTTCCTTACCCTCAACTCTTCAGATTTCTTTTTCTTTTTTAATCAATGTTCATCACTGATGATGGTCTATCTAATGCTCTTTTATACATTCCCTTATCACATCCATATTGGGAGTAGAGAATGAATTCCCGATTCCAACCTCATCTTGGTCAAGACCACAATCTGGTAAGGCCAAGATCTATTGTGATGGTTATTTAGGGTTTCAAGGGTCCTTAAGCTACTCCTCTGGAGGTTAAGACTTATAAGCTGTCTCAGCTCACAATAAGGACTGCTGTTTACCTCTTTCACCATATTAAGTGAGAACTTCTTCCTGTTTACACAACCCTAGAAATTTGTGCTTGTGACAGAACTGTGTGTTTGGAGAAGAGTGCTATTTCTTCAGATGTTGTGGGAGCCTCATTGCTGAAGATTTCAAGAAGACACTGAACTGTCGTCTATCAGAAATGGTACAGGAGGTTGGTCTACATGACCTACAAGGTTCCTTCCCACTCTATTCTGATTGACTGAATGGGATAATAGTGACATGATCCTGATGTTATTCTATTCTTATTCTGCATTCTCTTCTCATAATCTCTTTTCTTATTCTGTTGTTCTCTTCTGTTCTATTCTATTAATTATTCTACTCCATTAACTATTCTATTCCACTGACAATTCTATTCTATTCTATTCTCTTTCCACAGTTCCTTTTCCTAAGGAAAGCAGACAAGTACCCCTTAAACCAAGATTTTAACCTTTTTGTGTGGAAAAAGTCAAGGTCCAAACTAGCATTTGTGATGAAGACAAGAACAGGATTTGTGACTTGCCATAACCTTTAACAAAAATAAAAAAAAACTGAAGGCCGTCCATTGTTTCCATTGGATATCTCCCAACTCCTAGGAATCACTAAGTCCACAAATCTCAAACCAGAAGCAAGCTTCATACTTAGATAAGCTTTCCTGCCCCACATGCCACCTTGAGTTCAGGGTGAAGAAGCCCTATCGTTTCAAGCAAGGCTCCCTGAATCCTACCGCAGCTACTTCACAGTACACAGCATTCTCTCTTTGTAAAAGAGCAGAACAGCTTGTAGTTATGTTCTCCTTGAGAACTGGAATCCCTGCATCTGTAGAGGAACATTGTCAAGTAGTCCCCTTCTCACAAAGCAGACTTTGAAGCACCCTTAGGTGTTGTGTGAGGTTGCTCTAAGGGTTATATTATCATCCAAACCTCCCTGGTTCAAAACTGTTCTTCAGCCTAAAAAAATGGGGGGAGGAGATGTTTATCCAATTTTGAGTTTACACATAAGATTCTTTCGACCTCACAAGTGAGGCTGGAGGTTCAAACCAAATAGACCTCTAATGCTGGTGATCTAACTTAGTTCAGATCCCTTCAAAGTAGGAGAAAAGTTAGTTTGTACAATCTACAATTCTCTCACATCCTATTTCTGGTCTTCAAAAGTTGGTAACTTCAAGCAAAAGAGGCAACGGGAAGAACGAGAGAAGAGCTGCTTTGAACCAAAGTAGATCATTCAGTCACAACTCTCAGTAGCCCCATCTTCACAGCAGTTCCATCAAATCAGATTCTCCAGAGATCCATGCCAGGTTTTATCCAGCTTGTCCTTGAACTAGCTCGAATCAAGCCTGAATACAAAACTCTGTGCTCTGTTGCTCAGTTTCTGAGCTTAGAGATGGATTTAAGCATCTCTCTGGGTTCATTTGAGCTCTCACAAATCAAGGCTCACTTTGCAAATGACTGCTCAAGTCCTTATCCATTCCCAATTATCTTCTCCTCTGTCACATAAGATAAGACAGAAGCTAGACACAGCAGGAGATGGAACCAGTAGGGGCGCCAGTTCCATGGTGAGCTAATCAGCCAGCCCCCAAAATAGTACATAGAGGAGAGGGTGAAAGCAACATTCCCACCCCCCACAGCATCCTTGAAATGGTACGTTCTGTTCCAAGCATTGGAAGAGGGCCATGTACCCACTTCACAGGGTAGAAAATAAGCAGGGGCCACCTTCAGAGGAAAAAAAAAGACAAAAAAAGGTGAGAGCCACCAAAAATAGCAGAACTAAACTCAGGGGCATTTTTTTGTGGGGGGGGGGGGGGNGGGGGGGGGGGGGGAGGACGAGATACTTCACTGGAGCTGCCTAAGGAATGATTCAGACATAGAAAGAGCAGAAGGAGAAATAGCTCAAGAGGTTCATATGTTTTGACCTGAAGACAATAGTCTAGATCAGGGGTCCCCAAACTTAACAACTTTAAGACTTGGAGCTGAAGTCCACAAGTCTTAAAGTTGCCAAGTTTGGAGAGTTCTGGTCTAGATCAAATGAACAACAGGTTATCTCAAATTTGAATCAGAAACAAAATGGAAGAGAGAAAAACCAGAAGATGGCCCTTGGTTAGCATCCAGAAACACTCACCTGTGCATTCGGTCTTGTAGATCTTCTCCTCCTGGGACTTGGCTTTACGCTTCCCTGAAGTTCCTGGTGGCCCCTGAGGTCCTGGGGGACCAGGAGGTCCTGGAGGACCAGGATCACCTTTCTCACCTAGAAGCACCAATCAAACAAGGTGAAAAAGAATGACTGTTTCTGAGAGGAAGCTCAAGGTCACTAGTAATTTTGGAAGATTTGCTTGTTGCTATACTCGTCTCCTCTCCCTCCATCCAGAATGCATCAGAACCCATCAATAACAACAAGGTGGACATCTCCATCACCATTAAGGCTCTCTTCAGATCACCTCTGTTACTACATGTGTTTTTCTATTCCTCTTACCTTCCAAAACCAGTTCATTGGTTGCTTCTCCTTTGTCTCCTTTGGGCCCTCTGGAACCCTTTTCACCTCGTCCCCCTTCTTTTCCAGGTGCACCAATTTCACCAGAATCTCCTTTTTCACCTTTCTCTCCAGGATCACCCTTAGGTCCTAGAAAACACAGGAGAACATTAAATGCCACAAGAGACAGGCATATGAGAATACGATGCAGTCCCAAAGATTGGAGGCGATATTTATAAAGGAGACCTGAATTCAACTCCCAGTTGTTTGTTTACTTATTGTCAAAACCATTACAGAATTTTTTAAAAAAATATCCACATTAATACATATGTACATAACAATATATACAGTACATAGATAAAAGGAAGAAATCCAATGAAATTAATGTTTCCTTGAAGTGTCTGTGGAGATTTTCAATCATGCAGGTCATTGTTGTCCTAAAGGTGCTTTATCCATAAGGCAGCTGAACTTTCTTGGTTCTTCCTTTGAAAACATTTTGCTTCTCATCCAAGAATCTTCTTCAGAACTGAAGAAGCATCTTGAATGAGAAGTAGAATGTTTTCAAAGAAGAAAAACCAAGAAAGTCCAATTGCCTTTTGGAAAAATCACCTTTGGGATTCCTTGAAGGCATCAAAGGGCTTCTATAAGTTAAGGCTACCCATAAAAAATTTGCTACTGCCTTGAAAACACCCAAGTACTGATCACTTAGTAAGAATACCTCAAACTTCTCATCATGAGGAGCATGTATTCAACGTCTAATGCTAAACGTCTAAACCAGATTCCAGCTAAGTTGCATCTCATTTAAAGTCCAGGCAAAATTATGTTGGCTGAGGTACTGGACCAAATGAATCCTTTGAGGAACCTCATTGTTACAGAGTCACTGAGGTGATATGGGCAATGTGCAAAATGTTAGGGGTAAATAAATAAATCTCATTCCATATGATGCAACAATCTAGTCTGAAAAAAAAACAACAAATAGACGAAGATCTGTGACAATGTGGATCGTCAATATCAGCCCTACTTGGGCCTAGGAGGGAAAAATCAAATTACCAGATATAATTTGCCTGAAACTCCTCAATGGCTCCAAAGATTAAGCTGGAGAAGAGAAGATAGATCAATTTCATCACTCATGTTTTGGGAATATACCTGTTTTCCCTCTTTTTCCTGGTTCACCTCTTTGTCCTGGAATCCCAGGAACACCATCAGATCCATTCAAACCAGGCAATCCATCAATTCCAGGGGGACCTGATGAAGTAAAATAATATTTTTTTGTGTTTTTGTCTCTTTCCAATAGAAAATTGGACACTCAAAGACAGAAGGAGTTCCATTCCAGTGAAGATGCTCATAGGACCATATTAGTGCTTCACAAACGATGTTCACGGGGGAAAGGCAGGAGGAAAGGCCCATTTCTCTATCATAACCAAAGTCATCTGAACAGGCCCCCAATCATTTGGTTATTGTATCAGGCTAAGCCATGGTTTGTTACATTGCATAAACTCATAGGATTTACACATAGAGCACATCAAAAGCCATCAACCATAGTCCAGCAGTTATAAGGGTTTGATTTACACTAAACCAACAACAGGTTAAGTTGTGATCAAACCTACCCATAGCTCAATAACATTACGCTTATTTTATAAAAATTATTTTATAAAAACTCTTATTTATAAAATTATTAACATCCAAGGCTCATTCTGGAGTTCCAAGTGGCCAACACTAGCAAATTTCCAATTGAAAATTCAGCAAAGGGGAAATCATAGAGGAATGAGAAGCAAAGTGAGAAAGCTAGATAAACAGAGGAGAATTTTAATATTAGGGTTGTTTTTTTCAGTAAGACCAAGATAATAGAGCCAGAAGAGAAAATATATATTACCTGATAATCCTGGTGGACCTAAATAGAGAATAAACAAAGAATTACAAATCAAGACCAAGCATAAAGTAAAGATAAATGGTAAAAATTTCCCTGTCAGTCATGTCTGATTCTAGGGCATGGTGTTCATCTCTATTTTTTGGCCAAGGGAGCCAGCATTGTCCAAAGACATTTTCCATGGTTATGTGACCAGCATGGCTATATGCCAGTGATGGCGAACCTCGATGATGTGCTGAAAAGAGAGCACGCACACACTCATCGAAGCCACGACCTGGAAGAGGAGCAGCCCAGGGGGAATGCGCGCACTGGGAAATCAACTTCTGGTTTCTGGCATGTGCATGCACACCGACCAGCTGGTCTCCCAGTTTCTGGCATGTATGTGCGCACAATGATCAGTTGGCTGGTGCTCATGAGCATGCCAGAAACCGGAAGAGCAGCTCTTCTGGTTTCCGGCACTGCTGCACACATGAAGGCTAGCTGATCATCACGTGTGCATGTGCACCAGAAATCTAGAAGAGGAATGGGTGATGCTGTGCATGCCAGGTGGCATGGTTCTGTGTGCCACTTTGGCCATATGCCAAAGGCGCATGGAACACAGTTACTTTCCCATCGAAATGGTACCTATTTATCTATTCGCATTTGCATGCTTTCAAACTGCTAGGTTTGCAGGAACTGGGGCAAGTAACAGGAACTCACCCTGTTCCATGGCACTCGGGTCTCGAACCTGTGCTTACAGCTTTCCAGCTGACAAGCTCAGCATCTTTAACTGCTAAGTCATCGCAAAACTGAATACTAAACCAAGAGCACCAAGCTTCGATGTAGAACTATGCCAACATCTTACAGAAAACAAGAGAAATATTTTAATGAGTCCAACCAGGTTCAAGAGCCATTTAGACACTGGGTATACCTTACCAATTCCAGCTAAGAACATATTGTTAACTCTCTTTGAAAGAGATCAGGTTGGAGCATGACACACATCCCAGGAAAATCAACTCTTTCCTTCAAGACCATCATCATTGTTTCCCTTACCTGTTAGACAAACTCCTTTTGTGCTGTTGCACAACTCAAGCATTACCCGAACCTAAAATAAGAAGACATTTCAAAGGTCACCTGCATTGCACAGGATTTGTACTTTGCCAGGAAATTTTAGAGAATTTAAATTTGGATTCCTAACACTGAAATAATTTTTAACAGTTGTAGGTCTGGGGTTGTAATCTCATGATCTTTTCACACCTCTCTTTTGAATCTTTGGGGTGAAGAAAGAAAAGAATATAGATTAAAATAAAGAAGGATTCTCAGATTACAGCCCTGTTCATAGAAACTTCCAGCTTAGAAAGACACATGCCTACATGTAATACATTTCGTCTTAATTTTAATTCCTAGCAAAGAAGGTTAAAAATTTCCATGAGCCTTAATAGCTCTGGCAGGTTTCTGAATGTACAATTTCTGCATCATGCTGGCAAAGAGGGAGAAAGGTTTCTAAAAATCCTTTTTTTTCTCTCTCTCTTCATGGCCACCCCATAAGGATCAGATGAGACCTTCAGGAAGGCAGCGAGACTGCTCTTTGTGCAAACAATATTGCTTACACTTAGAAAAAAATGCAATGTCCCAGAGGATGACGAACAGAGCCCATGCTCCAAAATGTGACCCAGACTAACTTTCAGAGTGAGGCCACAGGTTGACCTTCCCCTGTGAGACCATGGGGAAGAGACCAAGCAAAGAAAAACACCTTGTTTTAAAATCAGTCATTAGTGATTAGGGACAATCTACTTCCCATATTCTGCCCAGTCCGAGCATATAAAATCTATCAACGCTCCACGGTTGTGACTTGTGTGGTTGTGGCTAGGAGCATGGCACTGTGTAACCTTCAACCTAACCTATTCTTTGCCACTGCAAGGTTGCAAGCTAGAGAGGAACAGAGGTCCTTAATCAGGGGTGCAATTCAACCAGGGTAACAAATGGTTCAGTGAGCGCACGCTTTGCATGCGCACAGAGCATTTGCTACTGACCTTCGCCAGCAATCTCTCTGCGTTAAACAGCTGGTGCCCGGCAATCCGCTGTGCCATGCAGAGATGGTATTCAGCAGGTTCTGACCAGTTCCAGAGAACCAGTAGTGGAAATTTTGAGTCGTTCAGAGAACTATGTCTACTATTGACCTCACCCCTTTCCTAAGAGATCTGTAGGGGCATGCATAGGCACACCAACGTGCCTACTGTCCTGTCCTATTCTTTCTTTTATTTTTCCTTATATGTATCCATGTATTCATAACTATGTTTTTACTTATACCTATTATCTTGTAAGCAATTGACATAGATAGATAGATAGATAGATAGATAGATAGATAGATAGATAGATAGATAGATAGATAGATAGATAGATAGCACCCCTGACTGGCCCCACTCCCATCTATTCTCTGCCTCCCAAGTCCCAGCTGATTGTTGCCCTGCACAGGAGAACAGAGCTGGAAAACAGGTTAGTGGGTTGGGGAGGGAATGGAATCCTTCCCCTTGAGTGAGGTGGGAATGGAGATTTTACAGTCATCAAGGTTGAGAAACACTGCCTCAAACCCTTTCAAAAGATGCTGTCACTGGTATCGAGTAGGTATGATTGCATGAGTTCATGAGCAGACAAGGTCCAATCATATAAGTGCATTTAACTGGACCTGAAAATAAATTAAAGCTTGTTTAGCCCTGGCTTCACCCATTTCTTTGTCCCACCTCTGCTCACTTTTGAGTCTGGCCCGCATGTAACATTCAAAGGCCAAAGATGGACACACTGCCTTGAAAAAGTTGCCCATCTCCATCTAGATCTCCCAACATGGAAGCTTGTAGGACCCCACAGCTCCAAAGCTGTGCAACTTAAGGAGATGCCCTTCTGCAAGCAACAGGTAAGAATGGAATAACAGCCTTCTTGGACTCCGATTCTCCATCCACAAAGAAGACAATATAATATGATTGAGAAAACTGGCTGGAAAAATTAGCAGGTAAAAGCAGTGGGGTCCTCTAATGTTGGTCATTCATGGAGAGCCCAAACCTATTTCAGAATCTTGGACCGTGGACAGCTTAGGAAAAAAAAATAACTATGCATTCATGTAAGCTTGATTCAACAAATGAGAAAAATGAATGGCAGCAGCAACAGCAGCGTGGATGAATGTCAAATCCTGAATGTCCAATGTGTTCCACCTGCTCTGCACTCTGGGCTTTTTATTTTATCCACAATGGTTAATCATACCGATTTTTATTTTATTTTATTGTTTCATGTCCTCCAGTCTCAAAGCATGCCTGATTGTGAAGACAGGGACACCCTATGCCTTTCTTCTCCCACAAACACACAGTTTTAAGAGAGATTAATTGCTCGCTTATTGCACCCAAAAAGAAGATGATGAGGACTCTATGAGTCATTAAGAAAAAGAAAGAAAAAAAGAGGGGGCAGAAATTGCATCTTCTTGCATTACTTTGGCAGAGACAACCAAGTTGAGAAAAAGGCCCTAATTTTCCGTTGTTCAGGCATTTATCTCTATCTCAAGATTTAGCCCCAATACTGCTATTAAAAAGATGAGAAAAGAGGCAATATTGAAAAGAATATTGAAGTTGGAAGAGGCCAACTTCATCCTACAATCCCGTTGCTTTGTGATGAAGCACAAGCATAAGAGCTAAATGTCTATGGAGGTTCCCATCCAAGAAGCTTCTTCAGCTCTGGTCCAAAGGTCATAGCTAAATATCTATGGAGATTCTCAGTCATCCAGGTCATGATGCTTTTTAAGAGACAACTGGAGTTTTTGGGTTTTCTTTGAAAATGTTTTGCATCTCATTTGAGAAGCGTCTTCAGCTGAAGAAGAACTGAAGAAGCTTCTTGGATGAGAAGTGAAACATCTTCAAAGAAAAACCAGAAAGTCCAGTAACCTGTTGAAAAAGCACCTTTGGGACAAGTATAGAAGCCTAAATGTGCAAAACCTGAAATAGGGTTGCAAGAGAAGTCTCTTTTGAAGCCAAGCTACCTAGGTAGGTCTACCTCCATGCAGCTTGCTTTTAAAAAAAAATATAGAACAGAAATATCACCAGCTCTCTCTGGGATTATTGTTCTCTGTTCGTAACAAGGTGAAGTCACACCTGCCAGTTCTTCAGCTGGTGTTGGCCTTCACCCACAGAGATTTCCTCCCAAGAACCTAGGATGTCGTAATGCAATGGCGTAGAAGGAGTATGGATTCAAAGAGTGTGCAATTTTGCAATTGGCAGGTGGGAATGTTGTCAATGCACAGATTGTCTAAGACAGGGGTGTCCAACTTTGGCAACTGTAAGAGCTGTGGAGTTCATGGCCAGCTGGGGAATTCTGGTTAGTTGATGTCCACAAGTCTTAAAGTTGCCAAGGTTGGACACTCTTTTTCTAAGGTATTTTTTAGTATAGGCACCCAATGTGTCAATAACCACTGGGACTCCATGGCCAATATATGCCATAATCTTTCAATTTCAGTTCAGATCTTGATACTTTGTGGTCCTCTCCAAATCTTTGTCTTCTATTCTACTATCCCCTAATATTGCCAAGGTTAGAGGGATTTTCTCCATGGCAACCTAACTTGTCCTTCAGCTCTTCCAAGGTGCTGAGTCTTGCTTCTGGTCATCCTCTTCTTCTCTTTCCTGCCATCTTTCCCAACTGTAGAGCCTTCTCCAGAGACTTGGGTCTTTGAATACTATGTCCAAAATAGGAAGATTTGAGCCCATTCATTTGACTCTTGAGTGAGCTGCTGAATATCATGAACAATCATAGCTGACAACGACAAACGTCGTTGATTCCTTATTGAGTATCAATTGCTTATAGGTAAGTTATGATGTTCTTCCAGAAAAACAGCTAACTTAGAGTAACTTCAACACTAACAATCTATCGCAAAGCCAAGATGTAAGAAAGAGGTTGACCTAGTTGGGTTTCTGTAGCTCAAGGGTCTTCAAACTTGGCAAGTTCAAGACGTGTGGACTTCAGCTCCCAGAATTCCTGAGCTAACATGACTGGAGGAGGGAATTCTGGGAGTTGAAGTCCACAAGTCTTAAAGCTGTCAAGTTTGAAGACCCCTGACTTAGATGATCATTAGCTGCTAAGCTACTGTTGGCCCTAGTTTTGGAACTTTGATTAATGGCAGATAAGGATGGAGAATGTCTAGTGATGGCTTCTAACTCCTGGAGTATTTTTTATGACAGGAGTTTCCAATCTTGGCAAGTTTAAGACTTGTGGACTTCAACTCCCAGAATTTTTGAGGTAACGCGACTGGAGGAGGAATTCTGGAAGTTGAAGTCCACAAGTCTTAAAATTTGAAGACCCCCCCTGGGACTCCAAGAACCCAAGTTCCTTAGTTCAGAAACACCCACTTTAAACCTGGAGCTGATTCAGGTGGAGAACGCCGCAACTGGTCGCAGAGCTGTCCAGCCGCCTTGAGACATTTCCCCCAGACCGACTCAAGAGACGGCAGGGTCGGCAACGGTCGCCCACCGGAAAGAGGCAGAGTCAAGTGAAAACCGCCCCACCACCAGGTTCGGGCCCCACTCGTAAGCCCAGGGACACCCCTCTACCCCCTACCCCCCCCCGTGCCTTCCCCAGGACGCCCCTACCGGCACCATCGAGTAAGTCATCAGCATGAGCATGTCCTCGCTCTCCGCTCGAAGGTGACCCTTGGCGAGGCCGCGTCGACGTTGCTGGCTCCGCTTCGCCCGGCCGACCGGCGGGACGGCGCCGTCGGTGGGAACGGTGGGCGCCAGCAACGCCCGGAGCGCGGCCGCGGGGCCCCCGGAGGACGGCGGTCCCCGCAGCTGCCTCGCCTCCTCCTGCAGCTCCCGCAACGCCGCGCTCAGCTCCCGCCACTGGGCCAGCAAGAAGAGGGTCCCGACGGCGCTCAGCGCCGAGATCAGCCCGGCCGCGGCCAGAGCGCAGCGCAGCGCCCGGCCGGCCCCGCCGCTGCCGTTTCCCTGGCCCTGCATCGCGGTTCTTTGCTCCGGCCGCCGGCCGGGGAGAGGCTGTGCGCGCTTCCCAGGGCGGGGAAGCTGCTGCTTGCGGCTCGGCCCCGGGGCGGCTCTTCTGGCCCGTGGGCGGCTGAGTCACCCGGGTGCCAGGAGCACCGGCCGGGCTTTGGAGACGGCAGGGAGCCGGCACGAATGCCCGGCAGCCCACGTCCTTTCCCGGCTGCAAAGGCGCGCAAGGATCGGGCGCAGGCGGCGAGGCGCCGGAGCTCTAGGGGACCCAAAGTCCGGCTGCTACACGGTGAACTTGAGAAGGGTGAAACCACCACCGGCGAGTCTAAACCGTGGTTTGCTGAAGAACTAGTTTGTCGAAGTTGGGTACGCGCGCTAAGCGCGGTTTAGGAGTCGTCGCGGGTGAGGATTTGCCACCGGCTAAGCCCCAACCAAGCAAGCGGAGCAGCGTGTGAATGGTTCCTGTAGCAAACTAATAAAAGGGGAATATTGGTAGCTCTGGGTTGAAATGAGGGGTCCTTTGGCGCTCTCTGAGCTTGCTTGTTTTCTTGCAAAAGTTTCATTACTGCAGAAAAAAACATGGCTATCAACCTGCTTTCCATGGAGGACCTGTATACTGCACGAGTCAAAAAGAGGGCTGTGAAAATATCTACAGACCCCTCACATCCTGGACATAAACCTGTTTCAACTCCTTCCCTTAAAACAACAGAGCACTGCACACCAGAACAATTAGACACAAGGAGAGTTTTTTCCCTGAACTCCATCACTCTGCTGAACAAATAATTCCCTCAACATTGCCCAATTATTCACTAAGTCTGCATTACTATTACTATTAATCTTCCCATCCTTCCTTTCACCCATCTTCTGCCACTTGTGACTGTATGACTTTGTTGCTTGTATCCTAACGATTTTTACTGACAGTTTCCTAGTGTGATTCGATTGCTCATTGTACCCTATGACTATTATTAAGTGTTGTACCTTATGATTCTTGACTCTTGACAAATGTCTCTTTTCTTTTATGTATACTGAAAACATTTGCACCAAGACAAATTCTTTGTGTGTCCAATCACACTTGGCCAATAAAGAATTCTATTCTTTCTTTCTTTCTTTCTTTCTTTCTTTCTTTCTTTCTTTCTTTCTTTCTTTCTTTCTAGCTAGCTAGCTAGCTAGCTAGCTATCGTCCAACTAAGTGTTAGTGAGTGTAGCACTGATGATTGTCTATGGAGATTCTCAGTTCTCCAGCTTCATGGCTGTCCCAAAGGTGCTTTTTTTTTTTTCATGAGGCAACTGGACTTTCTGGTTTTTCTTTGAAGACCTTTTGCTTCTCAGAGCCAAGGAAGCTTCTGGGATGAGAAGCAAAACATCTTCAAAGTTGTTGCCTCTTGCAACAAAAAAAAAAAAGCACCTTTGGGACAGCACCGATGAAGTTACCTAGTTTGGGCAATGAAACATCTGCAAGAAAAACAGGCCAGTTCAGGGAGCACCAAGGACCCTTCGTTTCAATCCTGTGCTACAAATAATTCTCCTTTTATTAGTTTGCTACAGGAGGAGAGAAGCAGGTGAATACTGCACTGGTTTGTTTTCCTTCACCTTTTCATAGATTGTAAAGACAAACATGTTGCTTGGCTGAGCAATGTCCACGAACATTGTCTGGTCTTCTGGGGAGCAATTAAGAAATAGATTCCAGGGTTTGAACAGAGCTGATTTTTTGTTAAGTGTGTGGTACCTGATAGCCGAAAGAAAACATCCTCGACAATTTGAAGCCTAGCATTTGGAGCATAGCAGGAGGCAAGGAGACACACTGAATCCTCCGTCTGTGCCATACCCAGGAACAGCTGAGCTATTTTAAAAGGTGGGGCTGCTGATTGTGGGGATTCAAGGGCCATTGTGAGTGAACCAACAGCGAGTTTAAGGTTGGACCTAGCCCAGTGGTTGGATTCAAACCTTTTTACTACCGGTTCTGTGGGCTTGGCTTGGTAGGCGTGGCTTGGTGGGCATGGCAGGAGAAGGACACTGTAAAATCCCTGTTCCCTCCCCACCTCACTAACCTGCTTTCCAGCTCCGTTCTTCTGTGCAGGGCAACAAAAGGAGACCCAGCCGATCAGCTGTGGGCATGGCATGGTGGGCGTTGCATGGCTTGGTGGGTGTCCGAACCACCCGCACCGTCCCCTTCCTATGACGTTTTAGGGGTAAGAGAGGGGTGGGGTGATTGGACGAAAGGTCCCCCGTTCTCCTGTGCACGGCAACAAAAGAAGACCCAGCTGATCAGCTGGGATGCAAGAGACAGAGAATAGATGGGGGAGAGGCCAGTCAGAAGCAGTATTTGCCGGTTCTCCAAACTACTCAAAAATTCCACTACTGGTTCTCCAGAACTGGTCAGAACCGGCTGAATACCACCTCTGACCCAGACAGACACTGAATCTTAAATAAGCCAACTCTGTTTTGGACTGGCCTGATATCTGCACCCAGCGAGCATGGATGGATTAATCATTTGCGAGTCACTAGGTGAGATAGACAGTTATATGAATATGTTAAAATAAATACATTTTGTTGTTGTTTGGTTGCTAAGTTGTGTCTCATTCTTTGCAACTCTGTGGCCCAGTGGAGTATAGCTCACCAGGCTTCCTTGTCCTCCAGAGTTTGCCCAAACTCATGTTCGTTGCATCAGTGACATTATCTGACCATCCCATCCTCTGCTGTCTTCTTCTCCTCTTGCCTTCCATCTTTCCCAACATCTGGGTCTTTTCCAAGGAGCAACGGATGGAAACTAATCAAGGAGAGAAGTTAACCTAGAACTAAGAAGAAATTTCCTGAAAGTTAGAATGGTTAATCAATGGAACGACTTGCCTTCAGAATTTGTGGTTGCTCCAATACTGCAAGGTTTTAAGGATAAGCCATTTGCCTGAAATGGAATAGGGTTTCAGGCCTGAGGTTGGACTAGAAGACCTCCAAGGTCCCTTCCAACTGTGATTCTATTCCTATTCTATTCCATTCCATTCTATCTTCTATTTCTATTCTATTCCTATTCCTATTCTATTCTATTCTATCTTCTATTCCTATTCTATTCTATCTTCTATTCCATCTTCTATTCTATTCTAGTCTGTTCTATTCTATTCTATTCTATTCTTTCATTAGATACATCATGCTAGCAAACATTTGCTAGAGAGTCATCTTGCAACCCGGAGGAAAAAGCTAACATATAAACCATAAATTATCTTTGTAAAACCCTCACAAAATATGTAAATTTATTTTTAAACAATAACCATGGGAAATCAATTAGATGGACATTTTGGGGAGGTGTTGTGACTGAAAGGGCTACAGAGACAAGTTGAAGGATAGAAAATGCATAGGTCCAACGAGTCAAAATGGCAGCCTAAACAAGGCAATCAAACTCTGCCCCTTTTAATGAGGTGGTGGTGCATACACTATTTGCACCATCCTAGGCTGCCATCTTGAATACTATTGACTCCAGATGTCCTAGGCTGCAGAAACAAAATTCTTGATAACATGCAAGGTTTCTGAAATCCAGAACAAATCTAGAGGAATCTACAACAAGCCTCATCAAAGGAAGATTTTACCAAATGACTCTGTGTTACACAAATCTGGCCAATAAGAAGGTAATGAACCAATTCCTTTTCCTTTTTTTTTAAAAAAAAATAAACAATAACACACCTGGTTCATTTTTCAATGAAATTTCAGGCATTTCCATCCAATCGTGTACTGTGCATACTAAGTACAAAGAGCTTTGCAAATTTTTTGGAGACACCGCAGTAACTGTTTCCTTCCTTTCTTTGTCTGTGTGTATGTGATGACAAGAGTTCCTTGGACTGGACTCCAGTACAACACAAAACAAGGCATTCAATAGCCCAAGTGCCAGGAAAACATGCTCACAAAAAAAAAAAAAAACGGGCACACAGCTTGAAAGAAAATGATCGTCTCATTGGCCCCCGAAGGATGCTTCCCCCAGAAACTTCTGCTGGACTTCTTTGAACAACTACAGGATTGTTTCTGGACAGGAAAAATGAGTCAGAGGAGAACCCAGAGGGAGCAATCAAAGTGAGCGAAAGGACATGATTCATGTGAATGAATCGAGCAGGATGAAAAGAGAGGGATGGGAACAAGCTATTCATTATGCAAGCCGACACAGGCTAATATAGCTGCTCTACTGGAGTAGATGAAAACAATTGATGTAACTTTTGTGTGGTAGAGAATCTCAGACTTCATCCAAACTTCAACCGGCTTTTTGGATTGCAAGTGACTCATGACAACCTGGCCTGGAGATTGATAGCTGTCCTCTAACTCCTCTGTCCTGAGGACAACAATGGGGACTAATGGAAGTTGATATCATACTGTTGTAAAAAGAGTTCTGCATGCAGATGTGGCCATTTGTGAGAATATCCCCACTTAACTTTGAGTGGGTGATAGTGGGTGACCTTGTCCCACCTCTTGGTTGAATGAACACAATCCATCAAGCCATTGGTTAGTTTGTCTTTGGTTTAGCAAGTTCTAAGAACCACTGTTTAAGGCACTTTGGTTTGCACATTGTGGTTTATAATGGAGTAAGTAAACATAAAAGGAGCCTCTGAGAATTTTATTCTCCAGTCATTGCCAATTCCATTTCAAGGCTATTGAGCCATGCTGTCTGAAGACATTTCCACAGTCATGTGGCCAGCACAATGTTACAGAGTACTGTTATCTTCCTACTGAGGTGGTACCTATTTATCTACTTGCATTTGTATACTGTTCTGACCAAGGCTTCCTGAGACCATAATTAAGCACACTCTTAGTCCAAACAACTCTTATTTTATTTCAATGCTGGGAATTATGTGCATTCCCAGCCCGTAATGAGTCCCAAACAGTCTCTTGAGATAAGCACCCACCTTTCTCTCCTTTGAGTTGCTGCCAACAACTAAAGTGCCAAATTAATTGTAAAAACCCAACCGAAGTACAAAGTCCACACAGAGCTTCATGATTTAATCCAAACAGAGTGAACAACTTTGCTTCCTGCAAAGGTTTCTCTACCTTTGCCTGTCCTTTATACCTTATGGGAGGAGCAATCACCTCCCAGCCTTATTCCCGAGTCACCCCTTCTGTTTCAACTGCTCTCGCCTTCTAGCAGCTCTGCGCATACACACATTGGGAACAGGTTCCCCTTGCTCCTCTGCCTCGCTGCTGCCAAACTCCAAAGGCTCCAAAGGCAGCAGCCCACTCCCAGATGGTCCTGGCCCCATCTCTGCATCAGACTCAGGCTCCTCGTCCGAGTCCTCCCTAGACTCCCGGACTGGTCTCCATTCTTCCCCACTGTCCAATTCCACTGCCATCTGCACTGGCTTCCAGCAAGCTACAACATATACTTTTCAATTGCTAGGTTCACAGGAGCTGGGGCGAGGACAGGAGCTCACCCATTGTGTGGTACTCAGCTCTTGAACCTGAGCAGATGGCTTTCCAGTCAACAAGCCTACCATGAACCACCATGCAAATGTGGTTCATACAAACCAACCATCAAATCTATAAAACCAACCATCAAATGATGGTGATGTGAACCCAATCAACTTGGCTCCTTTGAAGAGCTCATTGTCTGCAGAATTTATTCTTTGTTGACTGCCATTTCCTACCTGACATTAATTTTTTTAAATCCCTGGGAAGCATGCACAGTTCTAAAAAAAGACAACCCCAAAGTATTAGCATTTGTCATTATCTTTGATACCAAAGATAACCACACATAGACTCATAGGCAGACTTGAAAAATAACAATCAGTGGTTTAAACCCATGGCTTTGAAAATGTTCCTACCTGCCCAGAAGAAAAGACAGATAGGTGCTAACGCCTATATCTGCAGATGGGTATGTTTGACTTCTGGTTGTTTTGCGACTCATGATAGCCATTTGAGTGGCATGCCTTCAACAATTCAGAATGCCATCCCTGTCCAGTTGCTTCTGATATAAAGGACTTAATTCCATTGATACCCATGCAGCCAAATAATGCGCTGTTTCTCCTTTACAGAAAATTAAGATGAATTTATTAGTTCAACAGAATTTGGAAAGAATCCTTGTTCTGTATTTTTGCTTCTGTTAACTGTTTGCCTGAAATGAAGGAGAGAAGATATTTATAGAAAGAAGGGGGCAATGAACTTAAGCTATCTTTATCATCCCACCCACCATAGACACTGCATGCCAGCCATTTCCCTGTGCCTACCCCACCCCCAACCACCTGAGAATGGACTTATTGGATTAGAAAAAGAAAAATACAAGCTAAATTACAGAATGTATCCTCTTGCCAGCATTGAAACACTTAGACAACAGTATATTTGGCTTAGGAGAAACTAATAGATACAGATTTTCTATCTAAAAATGTAAATACACAATTCATACCAATAGCCCCTACAACAAAGCACAATCCTTAGATTGAGCTAAAATGCACTAACCCATAGCTTATTGAAGAAACTACCTTTGGATTTACCTGCAACAACGAGTCATCAGCTGTGATTTTGAAACCACAAGGGATGGGTTCACACATATTGTGCACAAACTTTAAGATTTGCATGAGATATTTAACTCAGTTTTCAAAAAAGTATTAAGTAGAAAAAAGTTAACAAGTATGAATCATAATTAAAGAAGGGAAGGGAGAGGAGAGGAGAGAAGAGGAGAGGAGAGGAGAGGAGGGAAGGAAGGAAGAGAAGAGAAGAGAAGAGAAGAGAAGAGAAGAGAAGAGAAGAGAAGAGAAGAGAAGAGAAGAGAAGAGAAGAGAAGAGAATATTTTATTTGGCCAAATGTGGTTAACCACACAAGGAATTTGTCTTCAATGCACAAGCTGTCAATGTACACACAACAACAAAATAGTAGGTCATTGATCATAAATCATAGTTACAATCATTAATCATAACATACAAACAACAAATCATAAATCATAAGCACTAAAGCTAAGCAAACTCAATTATGTTAAGCAAATGCATTTACTCTGTACATGTTCAGTATAATCATGTATAAGCATGCATGGATTATTCCATTGCTTTTATGTTAATCCTAAATCTGAGGCATGTTATTATATATTTAGGATTTATTCCACAGACTATCCAATCACCTTCTTCCTCTTTTAGGAAGACATACCAATGCTTATTTCAAACACAGTGGTCATTTCTTAATTTGTATCAATGTCTACTACCCCAATTGCTGCAAACTTTGTACCAATCAGCATTCTTGGTTTGTGAGTAATAGATTTCCTTTTTTAAAAAACACTAACGGGGATGTTACATGGTCTTAGCATGAGACAATGAACTGTAAGTGAAGTGAAGTTGAACTTCATTCTCTGGAAGTTTTCCCAGGTTTTTTCCCCTTCCCTTTTCTTTCCTTTCTTTTTTTCCAGGCTAGTCCAGCTAGTTGAGCCAGTCCTTGGCTTCCTTAAGAGGTGCTTGTAACTTCATCCCTTTGTAAGTTGAAAATAACAAGTGGGAGTCAGTGTTTAAAGATCACTGTAGGAAGAAAAAAATGGAATAATGGAGGTTTTCCAGAAGAATATTTAGCTTCATTCAAACATTGCCCAGAGCTACCAGTGAGTATCTGAACACATTCATGGTGTCTTGATGGAGAAAAATTTCCTGCTCTGCTCAGCAAGTGTCATTCTCCTCTATAGCTGCTGTCTCTCTATAAATACTGGTGGACAAAGATACAAACAGATAGAAGGCGCACCTATGGGATCACCCCACTCACCTGTCATCGCTAATCTATACATGGAACATTTTGAAACCAATGCTCTAGACAAATCCGAACACAAACACAAACTCTGGCTTAGATATGTAGGTGACACATTCATAATTTGGCCACATGGCAAAGAAAAACTGGACAACTTCCTCACACACCTCAACAGCCTGCACCCCAAAATACAATTCACCATGGAAACAGAAGCCAACAACCAACTTCCCTTCCTGAATGTCCTAATT